>JAPWTK010000975.1:0-25000 GCA_029963805.1 Aromia moschata
AAAGTATAGTGTATTACCACATAAACGTGTTTTTTTTTAAAAGGTGAGTCCCCTCGCCTCTCACCATCTAAAACTCACCTTTTAAAAAAGCACCCTGATAGTGAAAGGCTAAGGAACACCTTTTAAAAGCACCCCGATGGCGAAAGGCGAGGGGACTCACTTTTAAAAAAGCACGTTTATATGGAAATATTTTATACTTGTGACGAAGTTGACTGCTTATACCTCTAAAAAAAGTATTTATTTAGTCAATTAGGAGGTTATGTCTTAATACTCAGCGTATGAAAAAAATGTGATGTCCAAGACGTTTTCAGCACACCAACAAACATATGGCATGGAATCTGATATTTCTTCTACGAAACTTTTTTTATTTTGTTCATTTAATCTTTTAATTTATGTAATGTAACATTTTGATCATATTTTTTACATGTTTTTTTTTTTGCAGGTTATGTGAAAAGCAATCAGCGAATTGTTACTTTTGATAACATATTCCGGATTAGACTCTCCAAAATGTAGGTATATTCGCATGCTCGCCAGCTTAAACTTCTAATTTACTTGATACACGTATTTATGTTTTTTAATTTCAAGATGTTTTTTGAGGTTGTGTCTTAATGCATGGCCTATGGAACAGTTCTGATCTCAAAATCGTGTTCAGTATACAAAAAATATATGGAATGGTATAATGCCTTTCTGCTACAAACCTTTTTGTTTTTTATGCTGCTTTATTTTTACATGCTTTTGAGGTTATATTTTCTTGATTTACGCAAAATCCAGACGTGATAGAGGGAAATGGACTCGGATTCTTTTTCAGCGACCAAAAATACGTATAAGACACCTAATCATGTTTGCGTAAAAACAAAAACAAAATTTGTGGTCCTGTGTTATTAATCTAAAGTTATTTTTCATAAAACAAAGCTGTTCCATCTTGTTTTATGTATTGCTTACGACATAATTTTGCACCGCATTTAAAATCTGCTTTTATTTCTTCATAACAGTTCTTTTATCTGAGTTTCGACTCCCTTACTTTCCGTAGCTATATTGAAATATTCAGTTTATATTCGATCTGAATATTCGAACACGAAATGAACTTTCAATCAACTTCTTTGTATTTTCTTGTCGAATCGTGTAAACGGTAGGTATAGACCCAAAGTGAACTCTAACAAAATTTAAATATGTATTTTGTTTTTAAAGAAAACCGTTAAGATCTTTGGTGTTTTACAATTTCGCATTCAAATACATTTCGTAAAACAATTGAAAGAGGCGGGCGACATATTTATAATTAACTCGTTTCTAAATACAAGTGGTGGAAGTGGTAAAAGTATCCTGTTCTAAAAAAGGATACATTATTATAGACCTCTCTTTCTGACGACCAGCATAGGTGGTGAGAGGGCTGGTCTTAATGTCTCACTACCTTCGACGAGTGTATACCAGTGAGACGAGGGAGACGACATATAAGAAGCAACTGTATAGTTGCTTCTTATATGTCGTCTCACTTCTATTTGTCCTTTTTCATAACTGACGGATGTCTGATGTACACATACGATATACTGATAAAGTATTTATGATAGATTAAGTTAATACATTTGTTTGCGTATACTTAACTCGTAGGGGAAGGTTGCCTAAGAGTGCGCAGTTTTTAGTTATTGAGACATAATAGAGAGATGTCTTAACAATAATACACCAAAATTTGGTTATACTTTCTTTATATATTTTTGAATCATAAAACAACGCAAATAAAGTATAATACACATAAACTATGTGAAAAAAAAAAACAAATAAACGGTAACTTCTTCAAATGCGTACTCTTGGAACCAATGGGTTCCAAGAGTACGCGCAGGTAAAATCCAAGAGTGCGCTTGCGATCCAAGAGTGCGCACGACTTCTTACTGGCACAAATCGCATGTAAACAGCCCAAAACCTGTATAACTAGTACACACTTCGTGGAACCATAATTTACACTTATGGCACTCGATGAGATCCATTTCTGGAGGTTCCGAATATGATTCCTCACACGTACCGCAAAATCCTGCAACCTTTACAGAGGCAACAGCTGGTTTCGTTCCGCGAGCATTCTGTTTTCCTAATTTTGTGGAATTTTTGGTAGATTTCTTTTCCTTATTTGTTTCAAAAACAGCTTTCTTGACCCTTTTAGCTTGGGGTGTTTTTGTTTTCTCAATTAGGTCATCTTTATAAGGCGAGCTTGTCAAAATCTCAGATTTTTTGGAGATCCTCTTTCTTTTGGCATCATTTCGGTTGCATTTTGGTGTGGGGCGGATACTTTCTAATGTAGCTAAGAAAGGTGAACTTGGGCCTACAATCGAAATACATATTTTATGAAGAAAGTACATTTGAAAAGTATATCTCACTAGGTACCTGGATTTTCATTTGAACAAATGTTTTGTAAGGGAGATTTAAAGTTTTGTCCAAGTGGAGGTGGAGGATGAGGGATCATTACAGTATGATTATCACCGTCGATTGCGATGGAAACCGTATCATCGCCTACATCTGACGTTGCTTTCAAAGTTTCTGGAGCAGTTGTTGATGCGGTTGAAGGATATTCGGAATCGACTGCTGCCTCTGGAAATTCTTGGCTTACAATGTCACGTATGCGAAGAGCTTTGCAATATGAAAGGTAATTTATTTCGGAAACACATTGTGTTAATGCATGAAGAACTTACCTACTTTCGGAGTTTCTATTAGCTGTTGCAACATCCCAGGGTCTTCAATAACAAGTTCTTCCATTCCAGTAGCTGCAGTAACGTTAGTTTCTCAAATGGCAAGTACTCTAGGAGTAGTAGGTGTTGTCAACTGTTGCAGCAATTCGGCGTCTTCGAGAACAATTTCTACATTGGCAGGCTGATCCGTGACAGCTGCAGGACAAAATTCTTCCTCCCCAAATGTATCTGGATTATACGGCCACACTCCAGCAGATTCAAAACTCTTCATTGCTTTTTCGAGAGATGCAACTCTGTTGTATGCATTTCCAAAGAGAGTAGCAACTTCACATTGTGTGATAGTCTTGCCGGGATTACACACCATCCACTTATCAGCTTCTTGCGCATACGAATTCTTAAGTGGACCAAAGAAGCCAACGTCCAACGGCTGTAATTTGTGACTGCTGTGAGGAGGTATACTAAGCAGGTGTATACCATTGCTCCTGCAGAACGTTATTGCTGGCAGACTAATATGTGACGAATGGTTATCCAAAAGTAGCAGAACAGGGTTATCGTTTGATGGTCTAACATATTCGTTGAAATGCTGCAGCCATTTCAAAAACAGATCTGTATTAATAAACCCAGTGTCAGATACCATTAAGATTGTCCCAGTGGGTGCACCATGCAAAAGTTCCTTTTTCTCTCTCTTTCTTGGAAAAATCAATGCAGGGGGCACGTAAAATCCTGCAGCATTTGCGCAGCACACAGCCGTTATCAATGTTCCTCTTTCGCCAGAAACAACTTTACCAACATTTCTTTGTCCTTTTGGAGCCAAAAACTTTTGGTATCTTATTAGGAACAGTCAACATTCCTGTTTCGTCCATGTTGAAAATTGAGCGTGCTTGAATGCCATATTTTCTATATCTATGCATTCTTTTAGATTTTGAAAAAACCTGTTCACTTGGGGTCTATTAAACCCGATGGCTCTAGCTAGGCTTGTTTTTTCTGGAGTTCGCACAACTATATTATGCCGCTCACAAAAAAGTTTTTAGCCACTTTTTCCCGACGACTTTCTTTCGGTATTAAAGGAATGCTTTGTGTTAGATTTTAAACGTTTTCGCAATGAAGATTCTGCTACACCCAAGTCTTTTGCAATGGATCGCTTTGACTCTCGTTTTCGCAATTTATCTCGAATTTGTTCCATTAATTCAGGGGTAAAACGAAGAGTTCTATCAGTTTTTCGCTTATACCCACCCATCTGGACCTTTAATAAAAGAAAAAAGTATGTTAAATACCTTTAGGTAAATATGTTGCCCCAAGCCCAAGAGTGCGCAAAAAGCAACAGTGCGTACTCTTGGGGTAATGCAAAATGCGCACTCTTGGAATATGTGACGATTTGAAGAAATAAGTTTATTTCGCGTTTCGGTCAAAAGCTAGACAAACGGACGAAGTGGATTTGTTAAAGTTATCAATACTACCTTCCAAAAAACTACGGGCAAGGCGTGACATAACCTCACTTTAAAAAGAAAATTAGGATGCTAATATGAAGAATATTATAGTTTGACAGTACAAATCTTTCAATGCGATATAAAACACGAACCAGTTAAGCACAAATAGTCAATTTTTCCAAGTGCTTACCTTAGTATATTCTGCTCCTTTTGGCAACAAAGCTGGCTCCTTCACACCACACATTTTCTTGTAATAAACACTGCGCGCTCTTAGAACGCGCGCACTCTTAGGCAACCTTCCCCTAGACGTTTTCAATATACAGTATCCACACAAAAAGTCCACATCACATGGGATTTTTTTTTCCTAATGGGTCAATCAAAATTTTTATTTTACCGTTAGTATTTACTTAAAAAATTATTTTTTAAGCAAAAACTAATAGCGAAATCAAAATTTTCATTAACCGATTAAGAAAAAAATTCTCATATGATGCGGATTTTGTGTCACACTTATGTATGTTGACAAGGTGATTATTTATTGTGTCTAAATAGACACTTAGACTGCTATATAGACACACTATAATAATAGAATATATGTATATTCTATACATATATTCTATTTGGTCTATAGAATCGTTGCCTCATGAAAAATGTTAAAATATTATATGTGAAGCTGTTTGGGCTCTACTTTGCCACATTTTTTAATTATTACTTTGAATTTATTATTTTAAATTAAACAGTGGAAACCAGAGTCGAAAACATTAAATTTATCATAACCTATAACTCAGCCGTTTCAGATATATTTGATGATTAAAAAAATGACTAATAATAAATGATAAATAATGTAAATGTAAAGCGAAATAACTTGTTTAATGGAAATGTAACATTCTAATCTCAATCTAACTTTCAGTTCTCTTTTTGCTCAAGTCACATCATGGTAAAAATAACAATTTTCGGATATATTTTCGAATTTTCCTTAAAATTTGCTATCTAACTAGCCATGTATGGAAACAGAAAAACTCTGAAAAAAATATTTAACAAAGATTTACTTTTTATTTTATTAATTCAGAAATTCGTAAATAATAAGTTTAATAAGTTTATTGAACAGAAATCGGATCTAACTATTCCATTACTTTAATCAAAATAGTAATTAATTATATGTGTTCATTAATAACAAAAGGTACCATGTATATATAACTAATAAGCAAACACAGAAATAATGGCACCAACAACAAATCATTTAAAAAATTATTGTATTTAACAAATGTTAGACCCTTTACTAAGAATTGTCGTTTACGTTTTTTCTTTTGTAAACGACAACGTTTACAAAGAAAAAACGTTTTGATAATCATAAATAAAAATAAAAATTGTCACAGTAGTTAAGCTACAATTGTGACTGCTACACATATGAATGTACAAACATTCTTATTGAAAAAAAAGCAATGAACTGTAACTAATCAAATTTTTAAAATTTTCTGTGTACATTCATGGCTAGTTTGATGATAACTTTTAAGAAAAAAATCTTAAAAACCGAAGAAAATCGATGTTTGAAAAAAAATCTTTTAAAAAACATTAAATATCACCGTAACGGCTGGATTTAGATTTAGATTGTATTTTAGAGTCATAGTTGTGTACTCTTTCTAAATTTGAAAAACTATATACAGTGTTCCATTTAAAATAAGGTAGTTAGTCGACGCCCAGAAGTAGGTATATAAATATCCTATAGATTCGGCAATATTTTAAAAAAGGTGATACAACCTCACATATCACATTTTTTTATGGAACAACGATTTTATAGACTAAATAGACACGCACTAAAAACTCAACCTGTATATTTAATAATACTTGAATTGTGATACATTTATGCAACACAATAAATTTGGAAGCTATTAATGTCTGTCACAATATTATATTATTTAGCAACGTTTTCGCAGAATTTTTTTTTATCTTAATCGTATGGGACAAGTTATTTGAAGAATTGCGAAATAAGTAGTAAGTTTGAAAAATAAGGCATTGCTTCCGACACAGTTGTAGACCGTGTACAGTGTACCAACAGCAGCTTTGCCCTTGGTCGCAGTAGACAAAACATGAAATTGTACTTATTTCTTCTGTACGTGCAGCCGTGAACGCTTTGAGAAGTACAGTCTGTTGAGTTTGTTACTGTTTATTTGTGGGTATCTTATATATCTCTGGGATATGGTCGTACTACGTTCGTTGTGCGCAATTTGCGGGCAAAAGCTATTCTGTGGGTACTATAGTATATAAACTATGACGTATCCATTAATTTCTACTACCTTGTATTCTCCTTCTTAAAATCAATAGATAAATGAAATAGTATACCATGTGTCCAAGATAAGGATGAATTATATGGGTGTCGTGGAAACGGTAAGAGACAAATTTACCAAATGTATTTGGATTTTTAACAAACGGTTTATCTGTATTGCTCAAAATGTACCCTTAAATAATTGAAAACAGATGTGATTACAACACGATGGAGCTCCAGCTTATTTTTCACACAAATCAGAACCCTATTAGTTAATAGCTACAAAAAATCGCTGGTTGGTAAGAGGTAGACCAGTTAGATTGCGTGCAAAGTCGCCTGATAATTATACGGGGTAATTATACTTTCAAATGGTATGATAATATACAGGGTGTCCCATTTGAAAAATATTAGAAACATTCGTTTCAAATCTACTATTTTCGAAACCTAAATTTGAAGATCCTGTAAGAAATAGAAAATAATTATGTAACGTCGAGTATCTTTAGACATCTTACAATACACTCCACATAATGCCGTGATTCCAAAATAGTTCATATTCAATTTTTTTCTAAAGGATAAAAATGTGTATTACCTCTAAACTACTAAAGCAAATATAATGACTAAAATTTCATTTGATAAGGTGCTAATAAACACCTTACTACACATAAGGTATACTAATATGAACCTAAATGTACCAAAAAAAGTCCCATTTAAAAACTATAAAAACTCTATTGTGTCATACTTTTTTGGACAACCATATATATGCACAAAGATTTTCCTGAAATACACCCTTCTGTACAGAATAGGTCTGTATATGAATGAAATTCCTAACTTAATTGGTATTCGAGGTATGGAAGCCTAACACACTGTTGCATTACCCTGAGAAGCCACTCACCCGTCGTTAGTTATTAACAAATCCACCAACTACGAATCTCATGGCAGTTTTCTATCCTACAAGAACTTTAGCATCGTGCATTAAGAGTTCACCATTAACAACTAGTTTACCTTCTTTATTAACCCTGACGTTACTCGAAACAGTAAAGACATTAGACTTAAAACTTTTTATCGAACCTATTTTTCACATGGCTAAATTAGTTCAGTATAGACATATTGTAAAGTTTCCGCTAAAATTTAATCATAGACAAATTAATATTGTAAAAGTATACATACAGGGTGACTAAAAAATATGGGACCAAAAATTAATAGCAGATACTACATCAAAAATAAATCGACCCGTATTTTATTATTTCGCTGTAAGGTCACTTTTAACAGTACTGCAGCGCTCCGAAAGGGGTGGTGCCAACAAGTTTTTTCAAATATTTTCAAAACAACCGATTCGGCGTGGCTCAAATTGGGTAGGTATGGAAGTACAATAAGTAGTCCCAAACAATATGGTGGGGCCAATATTTTATTACCCCATACATGGCGTTAATAGCAAACATGTCATGTTATTTTTAGTATTGAAAATACTTCTGGGCGCGTATTAATGGAGCTGTCTTGCGAAATATTAACGCGAGCGACATGCGACCTCGACATGCGATCTCGACATGGTCACGTGACGACCTTGCCATGTGTCTATGTTTATGTTTGGGTTACATGTGTAGTCATCTACAATTTTGATGAGTTGATGACTGTTCAAGGGGTCCAAGGCCACCGTCGAATGCCCGAGATTTGCTGATTTGCTGAAATGGCAAAACGACATCCGAGATACATGGCGCTTATGAGCACGTTGAGTAAAAAACTTACTCCAAACCCAGCAGTACACCGTTTAGTGAAAATTTGCCTCCGTATTTTATGAACTGATGTTGAATGTAAAATAAACATTTGTTATTTACTGATCGTTGTAATACGAGGAGCAGATCTGTTATTTTATTAATTTACACTAACATATATACAGGGTGATTAATTAAGAATAAGTAATCTCTAAACTGGAAGATTTAGTTTTCTAGATATGTATGTACGTCAAATGAAAGGTTTTGGTATCACACCCTGTATAAATATAATGGACTATGAAATGTATAAACCGCGTAACAAAAATAGTTTTAGGCCGACGCAACCTGCATTTGAGAAATTATGGAGGAAATAATGTTGCCATTAAAGAAACGAAAATGCAATGTTTTAAAAAAATGAAAAGGAGGCTATTCATCTTACGTTAATTGTTCAAAATTCAAAATTGTTGAATTTTGACAAAGTCCATTAAAGTTTTCTTAAAGTAGTTGGATTATTGTTTACAATATGGTAGATACACAATATATTATGTGTATATTATGTGTATATTACATAATATTATGTGCATATTATGTTTATATTATGTTTATGTTATATCTTTATATTATATGTATATTGTTTATATGTATTATGTATATATTATATGTATATTATGTGTATATTATGTTTGCTCTTATATACTATACTTCTTGTTAATATGTAATAAAGATAAATAAATACGGCAATAATAAATTAAGGAATTTATGCGGTTGAGTGTAAGAGCGCTGCTCATTCAATTTTGATTGAATGAGTGCGAACTCTGCCGTTGGCGTGGTAGATTGGGCCAAAAAAACGTTTTATTATTATTATTATTATTATTATTATTATTATTATTTCGCCGACTTTATAGTCACACTTCTCAGCGTAAACGCTGGGAAACATTCACCCATTCCTGCTGCAGACAGTGATGGCTTGATATCTCATCCCCGCCTCCAGCAGAAATTAGGCTCAGGCGAGGGGAGGAAATTCCTCCTATCCCAAAACCTTTCTTACAATGTGGCAAGTTTGTAACAATATTGCCTTCTGGCCATTTCTAATGACATTAAAAGATAGTCCTAATGCCGCGATGTTCTTGGCGCGGCGCTTGAGCTCGATTGACAAATTTTCATATTTCGCGATCTTCAGTTCAGTCTTCTGAATGTTGTGGGTAAGTGGCACAGCGATGTCTATGATGATCCCTCTTCGTTGTTCCTTGTTGATCAGCACAATATCTGGTCGGTTGAAGTCCACTGTTCGATCGGTGATGATTAGCCTATCCCAGTACATCACGGCAACTTCCGATTCCAGCACAGCTTCCGGGACATATTTGTAGTATGGCGGAGCCGTCGCTAACAGGCCATACTTGAGCGCCAGTTGTTGGTGAACCATCTTCGCAAGTTGGTTGTGCCTGCCGAGATATGCTGACTCTGATAGCGCGGGACACCCTCCTATTATTATGTGTTCTATAGTTTCGCCTGCAGATCCACATTTTCTACATAGGTCTTCGACGTCGTCTCTCAGGATATTCTTCTGGTAATTTCTTGTTTTTATAACCCTGTCCTGAATGGCAGTCACGAAGCCTTCGGTCTCGGGGTACAGATAGCCGTCGGTAAGCCATTTTAATTAATTTTCTTTGTCGATGTGGTCTGGCTGTAGCATTTTTGGAAAATGGCCTTGCAAAGCATGTTCCATCCACTGGGTCCGGAGCTCCTCTTCTGTTGGTACGTCGACCGTGATAAGTTCATATCCGAGGCTCAAAGGCGTGTAACCAGCGTCCTCTCTTGCTACTGCTGTTATTAGCGGGTCCCTGTTCGTTAGCAGTTTTCTTCTTAAGGAAGCTTCTTGATTAAGGCACTGATTTTTGATGTTCAATAGACCTCTCCCACCTCGTCTTCGCGGCAGGTAGAGTCTGATTACGGAAGAGTTAGTGTGTAAGTGCCTGAACTTAGTTAGGAGCCGCCTGGTAAGTCGGTCGAGCTCATCAAGATCAGTAACGGACCACTTGGCGATTCCGAAAGAGTATGTCAGCACTGGGACAGCCCACGAGTTGATGGCTTTGATAAGATTGCCTCCAGATAAAAGCGTATTCAGCAACTTTGTCACGCGGCTCTTGTATTTCTCTTGGAACTCTTTCTTCAGTTGTGTGTGGTTGATCCTGCCGTCTTGACACACTCCCAAGTAACGGTATTGCTCTTCCGGTGGTAGTTGATGGATGTCGGCATATACCTCTGGATTGTTATGAGGTGCTCCCTTCGCAATACTCAATGTGGCGCACTTATCCAGGCCAAAGGACATGTTGATGTCGTCGCTGAAGGTCCTAGTAGTTCCAATGAGGGCCTGGAGATTTGCCTTGGTCCCACTGAATAGTTTCAGATCGTCCATGTAGAGCAGGTGAGTGAGTGTTGCTCGGCTTCTCATGTTGATCTTGTACCCAGCTGTTGTTTTATTGAGTAGTGTAGATAATGGATTGAGTGCCAAGCAGAACCAAACCGGCGAGAGTGAATCACCTTGGAAGATTCCCTTCTTGATCTCAACTTGAACTTTGTTCCCTCCAGAGACCCAAATGTTTGTTTTCCATGACTGCATAAGATGTTGGAGAAGAGCTCTTATCCGAGGGCAGACCTTGTAAATTTCCAGTACTTTAAGTAGCCAGTCGTGAGGTACCGAGTCGTACGCCTTGCTGCAGTCGATGTAACACATATGCAAGTTTCTTCTTCTTACTTGGGCTTGCTTCAATACCACAGCGTCGATTGTCAGTTGATGTTTACACCCCGCTGCGCCTCTGATGCATCCCTTTTGTTCTTCCTCAAAGATGTTGTTTTCCAAGCAGTGACGATAGATTTTTTCATTTATGATAGACGTGAACAGCTTATATATTGTGGCCAGACACGTGATGGGTCTGTAGTTCTTCGGTTGTGCAGCATAACCCTTTTGAAAAGCATGAACGTATTGCCTGTCATAAGGAAATCAGGTACGACATGTGGATCGTTGATCGCCTCCGTGAAACACTTTGCCAGAATACCATGAGATGCAGGTAGGTGCTTCAGCCAGAAATTGTGTATCCCATTGGGGCCTGGTGCTTTCCAGTTCTTGGTTCTCTTGATTGCCGAGGTATTATTATTATTATTATTATTATCATCATCATCATCATCGTCATCGTCATCGTCATCGTCATCGTCATCGTCATCGTCATCGTCATCGTCATCGTCATCGTCATCGTCATCGTCATCGTCATCGTCATCGTCATCGTCATCATCAATCAATCATCATCATCGTCATCATCAATCAATCATCATCATCGTCATCATCAATCAATCATCATCATCGTCATCATCAATCAATCATCATCGTCGTCATCATCAATCAATCATCATCATCGTCATCATCAATCAATCATCATCATCGTCATCATCAATCAATCATCATCATCGTCATCGTCAATCAATCATCATCATCGTCATCATCAATCAATCATCATCATCGTCATCATCAATCAATCATCATCATCGTCATCGTCAATCAATCATCATCATCGTCATCATCAATCAATCATCATCATCGTCATCATCAATCAATCATCATCATCGTCATCATCAATCAATCATCATCATCGTCATCATCAATCAATCATCATCATCGTCATCATCAATCAATCATCATCATCGTCATCATCAATCAATCATCATCATCGTCATCATCAATCAATCATCATCATCGTCATCATCAATCATCATCATCGTCATCATCAATCATCATCACTGGTCATCATCAATCATCATCATCGTCATCAATCAATCATCATCATCGTCATCAATCACATCATCTCATCGTCATCAATCAATCATTCATCATCGTCATCAATCAATCATCATCATCGTCATCAATCAATCAATCATCATCGTCATCAATCAATCATCAATCGTCATCAATCAATCATCAATCGTCATCAATCAATCATCAATCGTCATCAATCAATCCATCAATCGTCATCAATCAATCATCAATCGTCATCAATCAATCATCAATCGTCATCAATCAATCATCAATCGTCATCAATCAATCATTAATCGTCATCAATCAATCATCAATCGTCATCAATCAATCATCAATCGTCATCAATCAATCATCAATCATCATCAATCAATCATCAATCATCATCAATCAATCATCAATCATCATCAATCATCAATCATCATCAATCATCAATCATCATCAATCATCAATCATCAATCATCAATCATCATCATCATCAATCATCAATCATCAATCATCATCAATCATCAATCATCAATCATCAATCATCATCATCATCATCATCAATCATCATCATCATCAATCATCATCATCATCAATCATCATCATCATCAATCATCATCATCATCATCATCATCATCATCATCATCATCATCTATCATCATCATCATCAATCATCATCATCATTATCATTATTATTATTATTAATTCTGCAGTTCCTAACAATTTAAATTAAACATTGACTTATTTTCGGATTATGTATGAAAACATGGTTGGAAATTAATTTATGCGTTAGGGTAAACGTGGGATAGTTGCCCCACTTTTTCAAATGGGCGATTTACATACGGAAGATGAGCATTTAATAATCTGAAACTTTTAGTGAAGATTAGTGTAATTATCAATTAAGACAATAATCAATATAATGTAATACTTTTAGTTATTTACTTATTTATAAACGAAATAACAACACCTTATAAATGAGGATAGATGCCTACTATGTGGGTTAGATGCCTCAGTGATATTTTGACCTGTGGGATAGTTGCCCTGAGGAATTAATGAAAAAATACTTTGATTTTCTTAACTTAAATCAACGTTAGCTTCAGCTTGACGAACGCTAAATTCTGGATGACGTTGCATAAAAGACTTCCAATGACGTCCTGCTTTGCGAGTTTCTTTGTCAGTTATGTTCAATACCAAGTTTTTCAGTGAATTCAAACGCTGATCTTCGTATCATATCTCGTGAAATCCTGCTGCCTCTAATTTTTGAAAGTGTGCGACGAGCCGTTTTTCATTATTGACGTCCAAAAACGGGGCGTTTCCCTAAAAATTAATGCAGGAATTAATAATAGGTAAAAGCGAAAATAAATCAAATAAAAAACGTTTAATAATACGGTAAGTATTTCGATTTTTAAAAACCTAGGTACCTAATGTCAATTTCTTTGTATATTGTTTCGCAAATCATCTTCTTAGGGTTCTAGATGGAATGCCATAACGACGAGATATTTCATTAAGAGGATATTTGTTTTGTTTCAGCTCTTCAAAAGGCGTCTTTAAGAGCGTCTTCGGTCCACACACCTCGGGGCCGTGTCCCCCTTTGCATACGTACCTACTTGCGTGGAATGTCTAGAAAACGAAAACATAATGAATTAAATTCATAATACAATGTGGGATAGATGCCCTTAGAAGCCGCTAAGGGCATCTATACTCACAAAAACTGGGGCATCTATCCTTTTTGCGTGGGATAGACGTCCTCCAATTTAACAAATAAATTGTTTCAAAGAGTGCTAAAATAACATTTGAATATTTCTAATTAATACATATATTGATTATAAATACAAAACATATAAACACTTACTTTATAACATTAAAAGTTCCGGGCGAGTAAAGATTACACGTAATAACCTAAATTCTAAAGTAAAATTGTTTTCGTTGCACAGCCCGCGACTCATCTGTTCAAGCAAAGTGCACGTTTTTGACTGACAGTCGGGAGTGGGTCAGCTTACGTTTAAACAAAACAGGATGGGTGTGTTGACCATACAGATCATTACGTAAACACTTGCATATCTATCCCCTTACGGCATCTATCCCACGTTTACCCTACGTTATGTAAGCACTATATTAAACAATTGACAATAAATTGTATCAGCTCAACAAGGCATTGAATATCTGACTTCCTAAAAACTAGACTGGCTGGTAGAGGCGGCTTCTCGTACGAATGCCCCATTGAACGAAGTTGAGGATTGACAATGATGTGAAGAGTCTATTGCGAACAGTCCCTCTTCTTTGCCTAGGGACTTTTTTGGCATCTACAGTTCACCAAAATTTGTATTTGTATAAACTGCCGATTAGGACTATCAGACACCGACACTTGTGAAATCTCACATCCTGGTGAGCAATGTTGCTTAAACGCCGATCTCACTTCTACAAGATATTCATAATTTTCTCGGTATATGTTATTCGCACGCCGGTATTCTGCTATCCATCGGTGTAGATTTCTGCCTGTTTGCGTAACTACATAGTGTATGTATGTATGTATGTATGTATGTATGTATGTATGTATGTATGTATGTATGTATGTATGTATGTATGTATGTATGTATGTATGTATGTATGTATGTATGTATGTATGTATGTATGTATGTATGTATGTATGTATGTATGTATGTATGTATGTATGTATGTATGTATGTATGTATGTATGTATGTATGTATGTATGTATGTATGTATGTATGTATGTATGTATGTATGTATGTATGTATGTATGTATGTATGTATGTATGTATGTATGTATGTATGTATGTATGTATGTATGTATGTATGTATGTATGTATGTATGTATGTATGTATGTATGTATGTATGTATGTATGTATGTATGTATGTATGTATGTATGTATGTATGTATGTATGTATGTATGTATGTATGTATGTATGTATGTATGTATGTATGTATGTATGTATGTATGTATGTATGTACGTATGTACGTACGTAAAAGTACGACGTACGACTAGTACGTACGTACGTACGCACGTACGTACGTACGTACGTAGTACGTACGTACGCACGTACGTACGCACGTACGTACGTACGTACGTACGCACGTACGTACACGTACGTACGTACGTACGTACGCACGTAACGTACGTACGTACGTAGCACGTACGTACGTACGCACGTACGTACGTACGTACGTACGACGTACGTACGTACGTACGTACGTACGTACGTACGTACCGTACGTACGTACGTACCCACGTACGTACGTACCGTACGTACGTACGTACGTACGTACGTACGTACGTACGTACGTACGTACGTACGTACGTACGTACGTACGCACGTACGTACGTACGCACGTACGTACGCACGTACGGTACCGTAACGTACGCTACGTACGTACGCGAACGTACGCACGTACGTACACGTACGTACGTACGTACGGCGTACGTACGCACGTACGTACGCGTACGTACGTACGCCTGTACGCATGCTGTACGCTGTACGTACGTACGTACGTACGTACGCACGTACGTACCGGTACGTACGTACCACCACCACCACACACCACCACCACCCAAACCACCACCCAACCCACGTACGCACGTACGTAACGCACGTACGTACGTACGTACGTACGTACGTACGTACGTACGTACGCCACATACGTACGTAACGCACGTACGAGTACGTACGTACGTACGTACGTACGTACGCATCGCACGCACGTACGCACGTACGTACGTACGTACGTACGTACGCTACGTACGTACGCTACGTACCGTACGTACCGTACGCACGTACGTACGTACGTACGTACGTACGTACGTACGTACGCACGTACGCACGCCAGACGCTACGTACGTACGCTCACGTACCGTACGTACGTACGTACGCACGCTACGCACGCGACGTACGTACGTACGTACGTACGTACGTACCACGTAAGCACGTACGCCTACGTACGTACGTACGTACGTACGCATACGACACGTACGTACGTACGTACGTACGCACGTACGTACGTACGTACTACGCACGTAGCACGTACCTACGACTACGCACGTACGTACGTACGTACGTACGTACGACGTACGTACGCGTACGTACGCACGTACGTACGCACGATGACGTACGTACGTACGTACGCACGCACGACTACGTACGTACGTACGTACGTACGTACGTACGTACGTACGTACGTACGTACCGTACGTACGTACGTACGTACGTACGTACGTACGTACTTATGCGCACCACGCACGTACGCACGTACGTACGCTACCGTACGCACGCACGTACGTACGTACGTACGTACGTAACGTACGCACGTACGTACACGTACGTACGCTCAGATACGTACGTACACGTACGTACGTACGCACGTAACGTACGTACGTACGTACGCACGTACGTACGTACCCGCACCCGTACGTACCACGTACGTACGTACGTACGCAAACACGACGCTACGTACGTACGTACGTATACACGTACGTACGTACGCTACGTACCCGTACGCTACGTACGCACGTACGTACGGTACGCATCACGTACGTACGTACGTACGTACGTACGTACGTATGTACGCGCCGACGTACGTACGTACGTACGTACGCCCTACGTACGTACGTACGTACGTACCACGTACGCTCAAGCCGTACGTACGTACGTACGTGTACGTACGTACGCACCGTACGTACCGTACGTACGTACGTACGCACGTACGTACGCACGTACGTACGTACGTACGTACGTACGTCGACGTACGTACGTACGCACCCCCCCCACGCATACGTACCGTACGCACGTACGTACGTACGTACCGCCGACGTAGCCGTACATCAACGTACGCATCTACGTACGTACGCCCCACGTACGCACGTACGTACGTACGTACGTACGTACGTACGTACGTACGTACGTACGTACGTACGTACGTACGTACGTACGTACGTACGTACGTACGCACGTACGTACGTACACGTACGTAACGTACGTACGCACTACGCACGCACGTACGCACGTACGTACGTACGTACGCACGTACGTAACGTACACGTACGTACGTACGTACGCACGCACGCACGTACGTACGCACGCACGCACGTACGTACTACGTACGTACGCACGTACGTAGCACGTACGTACGTACGTACGTACGCACGTACGTACGCACGCACGTACGCACGTACGCACGTACGTACGTACTACGTACGCACATCGCACGTACGTACGTCACGTACGTACGTACGTACGTACGCACGTACGTACGTACGTACGCACGCACGCAGGCACGTACGCACGCACGGTACGTACGTACGCACGTACGTACAGCACGTACCGCGGTAGGTACGTAGCACGTACGTACGTACGTACGTACGTACGTACGTACGTACGTACGTACGTACGTACCATAACGTAACGTACGTACGTACGTACGTACGTACGTACGTACGTACACGTACGTACGTACTCGCACGTACGTACGCACGTACGTACGTACGTACGTACGTAATACGTACGCACGTACGTACGTACGCACGCCACGTACGTACGCACGTACGTACGTACAATCGCACGTACGTACGTACGTACGTACGTACACACGTACGTATTCGTACGCACCACGCGTACGTACGTACGTACGCACGTACGCACGTACGCACGTACGTACGTACGTACGTACGTACGTACGTACGCTACGTACGCACCATGGCACCGTACGTAACGTAACGTACGTACGTACGTACGTACGTACGTACGTACGTACGTACGTACGCACCCACGTACGTACGTACCACGCACGTACGTACGTACGTACGTACGCACACGTACGTACGTACGTACGTACGTACGTACGTATTATCACCCACGTACGTACGTACGTACGTACGTACGTACGCACGTACGTACGTACGTACGTACGCAGGCACGCGGTACGTAGCACCGTACGTACGTACGTACGTACGTACGTACGTACGTACGTACGTACGCACGTACGCACGTACGTACGTACGCACGCACGGCATGGCACGCCACGCACGCCACGCACGTACGCACGTACGTACGTACGTACGTACGTACGCACGTACGCACGTACGCACGTACGCCACGCACGTACGTACGTACGTACGCACGTACGTACGTACGTACGTACGTACGTACGCACGTACGCAATGCACGTACGCACGTACCACGTACGCACGCACGTACCGCACGCACGCACGTACGTCCCACAACGTACGTACGTACGTACGCACACGTACGTACGCACGTACGCAACTGTACGTCAGGCTACCACGTACGCACGCACGTACGTACGTACGTACGTACGTACGCACGTACGTACGCACGTACGCACGCACGTACCGACAGGCAGCGCACACACCCACGTACGTACGTACACGTACGTACGTACGCACGTACGTACGTACGCACGTACGCTACGCACGTACGTACGTACGCGCACGTACGTACGCTACGTACGTACGTACGTACGTACACTAAACGTTACGCACGTACGTACGTACGTACGTAACGTACGCATCGTACGTACCATACGTACGTACGTACGTACGTACCGCACTGTCACGACGTACGCCCACTGGCGCACGTACGCACGTACGTCCAGCACGTACGTACGTACGTACGTAGGTCGTACGTACGTACGTACCCGTACGTACGTACGTACGTACGTACGTACGTACGTACGTACGTCCACGACGCACGTACACGTACGCACGTACGTACGTACGCACCACTACGCAGGCCCCAGGAAGGTACGTACGTACGTACCACTGTAACGCTACGTACGTACGCACGTACGTACGTACGTACGTACGTACATATGCGTACGTACGCTACGCACGTACGTACGTACGTACGTACGTACGTACGAGACACGCATGTACACTCCCCCCACGTACGTACGCACGTCACACGCCCACGCTACGTACGTACGTACGTACGTACGTACGCCCACGTACGTACCACATACGTACGTAACGTACGCACGTACGTACGTACGTACGTACCATACACGTACGTACGTACGCACAGATACGTACGTACTACGGTACGCACGTACGCGCACGTACGCACGTACGTACGTACACGTACGTACGTACGTACGTACGTACGTACGCGCACGCAGGCATTATGACGCACCACCACCCGCGCAATGCGCATGCGACGCATTTACGACATACGTACGTACGAACGCACGTACGTACGTACGTACGTACGTACGTACGCACGTACGTACGTACGTACGTACGTACGTACGTACGCACGCTAACGTACGCACGTACGTAACGCACGTACGTACGTACCGCAGTACGCACGCAGCCGCTACGTACGTACGTACGTACGACGTACGTACGTACAATGTACGCCAGTACGTACGTACGTACACGTATTAGACGCACGAACGTACGCAAGTACGTACGCACGTACGTACGCCACGCGTACGTACGTACGTACGTGCGCACGTACGTACGTACGCACGTACGTACGTACGTACGTACGTACGTACGTACGTACGCTACGTACGCACGCACGTACGCACGCACGTACGCACTTGACTACGCCACGTACGCACGTGCACGTACGTACGTACGTACACGCACGCACGTACGTACACGTACGCACGTACGCACGTACGTACGTACGTACGTACGTACGTACGCACGTACCGTACGTACGGTACGCTCAACGTACGTACGTACGTACGTGACACGTACGTACGTACGAAGGTACGTGCGCACGCACGCGCCCCCCACGTACGTACGTACGTACGCACGTACGTACGTACGTACGCACCGTACGTACGTCACGTACGTACGCCACGCACGTACGCACGCACCGTACGTACGTACGTACGTACCTGTACGTACGTACGTATACGTACGTACGTACGCACGTACACATACCGTACGTACTGGCCGACGTACGTACGTACGCCCACGTACGTACGTACGTACCGCACGTACGTACGTACGTACGTACGTACGTACGTACGTACGTACGTACGTACGTACGTACGTACGTACGTACGCTACTACACGTACTACGTACGTACGTACGTACGTACGTACGCTATAGTACGTACGTACGTACGTACGTACGTAACACGTACGTACGTACGTACGTACGTACGTACCCAGCGCACACGCACACAGGCACGTACGTACGCACGTACGTACGTACGCACGTACGTACGTACGTACCGTACGGAAGGTACGCTACCAGTACGTACGCCACGTACGTACGTACGTACGTTGACGTCACTACATACGTACCGTACGTACCGTACGTACGTACGTACGCACGAACAATGCGCCAAAGGTACGTACGTAACGTACGTACGTACGTACACGTACGTACGTACGTACTGCATGAACGTACGCACGTACGTACGTACGTACGTACGCACGTACGTACGTACGTACGTACGTACGTACGCACGCAGTGGCCCCCACGTACGCACGTACGTACGTACGTACGTACGCACGTACGCACCACGTTACCAACGTACGTACGCACGTACGTACGTACGTACGTACGCACGTACGTACGTACGTACGTACGGCAGGACACGTACGTACGTACGTACGCACGCACGTGCGCGCGCGCTATGCCGGTACGTACGCACGCACGCACGCACGGGCGCAGCGCTTGTGTGCGCGCGCGCGCGCGCGCGCTCCCCCCCACCCCCCCCCCCCCTGCGCCCCCCCGTCCCCCCCCCCCCTTTTTCCCCCCCCCCCCCCCCCGTCCCCCCCCCCCCCCCCCCCCCCCCCCCCCCCCCCCCCCCCCCCCCCGCCCCCCCCCCACCCACCCACCCCCCCACCCATGCCCCCCCCCCCCCCCCCCCCCCCCCCCCCCCGCACGCACGTACGTACGTACGCACGCAAGCCGTACGTACGTACGCACGTACGTACGTACGTAGTACGTACGTACGTACGTACGTACGTACGTACGTACGTACGTACGCGTACGTACCACGTACGTACGTACACGTACGCACGTACCCAGTACGCACGTACGTACGTACGTACGTACGTACGTACGTACGTACGTACGTACGTACGCACGTACGTACGTACGTACGTACGTACGTACGTACTTACACGTACGTACGTACGTACGTACGTACGTACGTACGTACGTACGTACGTACGCCACGCACGTACGTACGACAACGTACGTACGTACGTACGTACGTACGCATGACGTACGTACGTACGTACGTACGTACGTACGTACGTACGTACGTACGCACGTACGTACGTACGTACGTACGTACGTACGTACGCTGCCGTCACGTACGTACGTACGTACGTACGTACGTACGTACGTACGTACGCTACGTACGTACGTACGTACGTACGTACGTACGTACGTACGTACGCACGTCACGTACGCAACGTACGTACACGCACGTACGTACGCACGCTACGTACCGAACCGCGTACGTACGTACGTACGTACGCAAGTACGTACGTCACGTACGTACGTACTCAGAACGAGAAGCACGGGCGCGGCGCCGCACGTCGTCGCCGTACGTACGTACGTACCGTACGTACGTACGTACGTACGTACGCACGTACGTACGTACGTACGTACGTACGTACGTACCGTACGTACGTACGTAACGTACGTACGTACGTACGTACACGCACGCACGTACGTACGTACGTACGTACCGTACGTACGTACGCACGTACGACGTATGACCCGCACGTACGCCACGCATGCAGTATGCACACGTACGTACGTACGTAACGTACTGTACGTATGTACGTACGTACGTACGTACCGTACGTACGTATGTACGTACGTACGTACGTACCCCGTACGTATGTATGTACATGTACGTATGTACGTATGTACGTACGTATGTACGTACGTACGTACGTACGTACCCGTACGTACGTACGTACGTACGTACGTATGTACGTATGCAGTATGTATGTACGTACGTACGTATGTACGTACGTATGTACGTATGTACTATTACGTACGTATGTACGTACGTATGTACGTACGTACGTACGTATGTATGTATGTACGTACGTACGTACTAGTACGTACGTATGTACGTACGTACGTACGTATGTACGTACGTATGTACGTACGTACGTACGTATGTACTGTATGTATGTACGTACGTACGTATGTACGTATGTACGCATATGTACGTACGTACGTACGTACGTATGTACGGCATGTATGTATGTATGTACCCTGTATGTACGTACGTACGTATGTACGTATGTATGTACGTATGTACGTACGTACCTGTACGCACGTACGTGCGCGCGTGCGCGCGTGCGTGCGTGCGCGTGTCTCCCATTCCGTGGGTCACCCCCCGCCCGCCCGCCCCCCCCCCCCCCCCCCCCGCCCCCCCCCCCCCCCCCCCCCCCCCCCCCCCCCCCCCCCCCCCCCCCCCCCCCCCCCCCCCCCCCCCCCCCCCCCCCTCGTACGTACGTACGTATGTATGTATGTATGTATGTATGTATGTATGTATGTATGTATGTATGTATGTATGTATGTATGTATGTATGTATGTATGTATGTATGTATGTATGTATGTATGTATGTATGTATGTATGTATGTATGTATGTATGTATGTATGTATGTATGTATGTATGTATGTATGTATGTATGTATGTATGTATGTATGTATGTATGTATGTAAAAGTCTCTTAGAGCATATCCCTGCCCCAAATGGTTTTCAAGAATACGGCGGGCCAAATTCCATCGCAACTGCGTCTACATACATTCTCGGTACACTGCAGGTAGTCCACGGGAGCAAGGCCATTGTAAAGGCACATGATACGATCAACTTACTAATCGAAAACATTTTTGTTAGAATATGCACGGCAAAGAAATCGCAAACCTGACTGAATATCACATGCAAGATAACCCGTTTAAAACGACAAGACCTTCAGGGTCAAACCGCCAAAAATCGTAACACCAAAACTATGTTTTATTTTTATTATAATTTACTTTAGAAATTTCTACCAGCTGTGTCTGGTATTTTCAATACGCCTACGATACTTGCGTAAGATGCAAGATCTGTGAATTTTTTTATAACTATTTCCCTTCTCCATAGAGGAATTTCAATCCAGATAGTATGATGCGTAATTTAATTCTCTACAGATAATGTTTAGTTGTTCGGAAGGCGAAAATTGTACCGTTTTCGATAAAAACGAAAAAAAGTGATTGAATGATTTTCGAGTATTCATACTAAATAAACAAATAATTAATTAACTAAAGAAATAAATAATTATATAAATAATAATTTGGATAAGAAAACAACATAAATATGATATTTTTGTTATGTTTTTGATTCAGAGAATGTGCGATATATATAGACGTAATGAGAGTATATCGAAATTAAGGATCAAACCCGATCTTGTTGTTGATGTCAAAACCTCAAGTCAAATAAATAGCTTAAAGACTAAATAATAATTATTTCGTCAAATGGTCATTTTCAAAATGACCATCGTTATTTCCAATACATGTATCAATACTTTTTTCAAATTAAAACGCACACACGGCATAATACTGTGACTGTTGTTTTTAATGTTCTCACATGTGAGTAGGGGAATTAAGAGAAAGACTAAAGTTTTTCTCTTAATTCTTCTACTGTGTTCATGGGGGTGGCAAACACGTGTTGCTTGAAATGTTATTCTAGATTCATTTGGATAATGTCCACATTGTGTAATATGTGGATTTTCTTCTGCCCTCGTATGATTATTATGTTTGTTCAAAATTCTTCTTCTAGTAAAGCAACTTTCGTCACGTAATATAATTTTTGCGGGAAAACCATTTTCTTGTTCGTAATCATTTCTAAACTAATGGCAAAAATTTAACCTATTTCAAAAATCTTGTGGAAGCAACTCTTGCACAACGGTACTACAATAGGAAACCATAAAATATTTTATTTCAAATACTCGCCATACACTTGATTGTGATAAGTGTGTCAAGTATTATGGTATGTTATAAATACGTATTAATATGTTATACGTACGACTACCTTTTCATACAAAATTATTAAATAAAAAAATAAACAACTCAAGTTTTTATTATAAATTTAAATTTGGAAATGTCATCTAAAGCATTATTTTCCTAGCAACCTTATTATTATTTTTTTAAATGAATATGCAACAATCATTCAATCAGTTTTTTTCGTTTTCGTTGAAAACGGTGTATTTTTCGCGTTCCGAACAAGTATACCTTTCCTGTAGAGAATTGCGTTATCTAGCCATGGTTGAAACAAGAAGAAAAATAAATTAATTAAACAAGAAAAAGAAATTAATTAACAAAAAAAGTAACATGGCCTGTTTGCCATTAGCGTCCTGTATGATCTCTGAAGGACTGTAGACAGCTAAAAAGTTATGAAGCAGACAATTAGAATGGTACAGTGAAAAATAATGCCAGAACGTAGGTGATGCTTTGTTTTAAGTGAAAAAAAAAAACAAAAACCTCGTTAAGATCTTTTAATCACATAGTCCATTCTACATATATGCCGAATATAAAAGTGAATATAAATATGAATAGTGAAAATAAAAGAGCTATATCGAAAAATAAGATGGTCAGATATTTTTATAGGTACCTTGATCATTGCCAAAATAAATACCTAGTAATAATTGGATTAAAAAAAAAATTGGAAAGAAAAACTGCAGTTTTAGGGTTCTGATGGTGCGTCTACATTATACCCCTGAATGTCGCTGAAAGCGCCCGCCCACAAACAGCGGCATAATATGGATGTGATCGTTGGGAAAGGTTCAATGGTCATATTTGTGCCAGTCGCATTCAACGGCATAATGTGGACGCGCCATTAGACTTATTTCACACTAATTACCCAGCTGTCTGATAACCGGCCGCAAAATGGCATTCTGTATATGCATTTAACATCTACGGTTGCAGGATTAGTATTTGTTCAGGATTAGTGTACAGGATTAGTGTACAGGTATATAGGCATATAGGTTGCAGGATTAGTGTACAGCCAATCAGAGCCAGAGTTAAGTTGTCAGCATTTTAAAACACCAATTTAAAAGTCTCTCTGCCACCACCTTCTTTTTCGTTTTTGGGCATGGGCAGTTATTATTATGGTGAGAGCCCGGACTCGCACCAG
>JAPWTK010000975.1:30000-111708 GCA_029963805.1 Aromia moschata
TTCGGCCGTAAACACCCAAAATATAATTCGGTCGAAAACGGTGTCACTCTGACCGTAGCCCTAACATAGTCAACTTTAACACGCATGATTTTTTGTCGTTGTCGTATGGCAATCGTATCGTGAAAAAAGGTGTGCGTGTATCCACACAGTTCGGTTTTCTGTAATTCTCAGTTTGATTGTAGTATCTACGGTTTTACGGTTAACATATCTAGCCGCAAATTGAATGATGGACATAATATTTGTCCTACTTGACTTGGTCAATCATGCTTTTAATATGCGTAGTGTGACTACGATAAATGAAAGAAAAAGACACATTCTGTTAGTAATTAATTATATGCCAGATAATTGCGCATTACTTTTTGAGTGACAGGAAGCGTTTAACTTTCGTTCGGGTTTTAATTATACCTAACATATTAAATAAATAATGTTCTATTCTTTCTCAGAATTCCCATCATATCCATCTTTTAAAACCAAAATTTGTTTCAACCCTCCAGTGTCTTGTTTCTATTTTTATATTATTTTTTGGTTTTATTTCACACCTGCTGCTGTTCAGTAAAAGTGTAAATATGTTCTTTATCTACTTCAATAGTCATATTCTATTCCACTGTTCATAGATAATTACAAATTTTATTAATACGGCACGGCGTGACATGTACACAACTATGAAACATTAAGGAGAGGTTCTCATCAAGCGACCCAAAAATTACGTGGTTTCTTTTTTTTTTTTTTTAGTATTGAAAATACTTCTGGGCGCGTATTAATTGGAGCTGTCTTGCGAAATATTAACGCGAACGACATACAGGGACCTCGACATGGTCACATAACGACCTAGCTGTTTGTCTATGTTTATGTTTGGGTTACATGTGTATTGGGTTTGGGTTACATTTTGATGACTGTTCAAGGGGTCCAAGGTCACCGTCGGATGCCCGAGATTTGGTGATTTGCTGAAATGGCAAAACGACATCCGAGATGCAGGGCGCTTATAGATAATTCGAGTAGGTTGAATAAAAAACTTCCCAGCAGTACACCGTTTAGTGAAAATTTGCCTGCGTATTTTATGAACTGATGTTTTGAATGTAAAATAAACATTTGATATTTACTGATCGTAGTAATAGGATGAGCATATTTGTTATTTTATTAATTTACACTAACATATATACAGGGTGATTCATTAAAAATAAGTAATCTCTAAACTGGAAGATTTACAGAATTTTCTAGATACATCAAATGAAAGGTTTTGGTATCGCACTCTGTATAAATATAATGTACTATGAAATGTATAAAGTGCGTAACAAAAATAGTTTTAGACTGACGCAACCTGCATTTGAGAAATTATGGAGGAAATAATGTTGCCAATCAAGAAGTGAAAATGCAATGTTTTAGAAAATGAAAAGAAGCTATTCATCTTACGTTAATTGTTTACATTGTAAACACTTTTGAAATCATCTGGCTCACGTTCGAATTCAAGGTTGCTGAGTGGATGGATTCTTAGAATCCAAGCCTAATAATAATAATTATTATTATTATTATTAATACTTTGTTGAATTTTGACAAGGTCCATTAAAGTTTTGTTAAAGTAGTTGGATTATTGTTTACAACATGGTAGATACACACTTCTGCAGTTCCTAAAAAAATTAAATTAAACATTGACTTGTTTTCGAATTTTGCATGAAAACGTGGCTGAAAATTAATTTATGCGTTACGTTATGTGAGCACTATTAAACAATTAACAAGAAATTGTCAACAGGTCAACAAGGCATTGAATATCTGACTTCTTAAAAGCCAGACTGGCTGGTAGAGGCGGCTTCTCTTACGAATGCCCCATTGAACGAAGTTGAGGATTGACAATGATGTGAGGAGTCTATTGCCCGAGGCAAAGAAGAGGACTCTCTTCTTTGCCTCGGGACTTTTTGGCATCTACAGTTCACCAAAATTTGTATTTGTATAAACTGCCGATTAGGACTATCAGACGCCAACACTTGTGAAATGTCACATCCTGGTGGACAATGTTGCTTAAACGCCGATCTCACATCTACAAGATATTCACAATCTTGTCGGTATATGTTATCCACACACCGGTATTCTGATATCCATCGGTATGGATTCCTGCTTGTTTGTGAAACTAAGTAATAGTCTCTTAGAGCATATCCCTACCCCAAATGGTTTTCAAGAATACGACGGGCCAAATTCATCGCAACTGCATCTACATTCTCGGTACACTGCAGGCAGTCCACGGCAGTAAGGCCATTGTAAAGGCACTTGATGATGATCAACTTAATAATCTTGATTTTAACATAAAAACATTTTTGTTAGAATATGCACGGCAAAGAAATCGCAAACCTGACTGAATATCACATGCAAGATAACCCGTTTAAAACGACAAGACCTTCAGGGTCGAGCCGCCAAAAATCGTAACAACAAAATTGTGTTTCATTTTTATTATAATTTACTTTATTAAAATTTCTACCAGCTGTGTCTGGTATTTTCAATACCCCTACGATACTTGCGTAAGATGCAAGATCTGTGATTTTTTTTTCATAGAAGGAAGGAAATAAGGTATTCGAATTTTTTTACACATATGTATCTACTGTTCAGATATACAATTTTTTTTTTATTAAAAAACAATGATGTTGTAATTATTTATATGCTCGGCAATGTGAGCGTCTCAAAAAAAGGTGTCCAATCGGTGGGACCTCTAGCGCCTCCAATATTCATCTGAAATCAAAATTTCAAAAGAAATTAGAAAATATATGATGTTTGTTGGAGCTTATACCGATGAAACAAAAAAAAAGTCGAAAATTAACAAAATGGCGGACCTGCAAATTTTCGGTACCGAATTTTCACATTTTTTTTTGCTTTTCAAATCGTTATAAAAAAAATAACAGCAAAATCAAAGTTTTCTTAGGTATGAGCTCCAATAAATTTAATTTACTTTCAAATAAAAAAAAAATCCAGTTGAAAAAACATAGTTTTGAGAAAAACGCGTTTAAAGATTCGGTTAACGATTTTTAGTATGTAAAAATGAATTAATATACCTTGCTGCTAATCAGCTGGTGACACGTGGGGTAACTATACTTACCCATAGACTATGAATATAGGCGCCCCATTCGAATATATTAGGATAAAATATGCTCTACTGCGAGAAATCGATATTTGCGTAATTTTTCGAAAAAAAAGTAGGTTCCATTATTATGCAATAACTTTTTTATGAAAGTGATTTCAGCCGAATCGTTTTGGGATCATATTCTACACATAATAAGGTGTCAACAAGAGCAAAAAAAATCGATTTTTGAGTCGAGTTTGATGAGAACCTCCCCTTAATAAGTTTAGGGGTCGGTACTTTTACTCTCGGTTAATGTCGGATTAAGTAACCAGACGCTACAACTGTGAAAATATTTACAGTCTAATGTGTAATGTCGGTACACATTTTCACAGTCTTATCGTCTGGTTAGTTAATCCTGCCTTAACCAGGCGTAAAAGTATCGGCCGTTTAACCAGGCTATAAAGTATACCGGGCGTATACTTTATGTAGAATTCAGCTATATAAAATATGTGCCGCATTTCTATCTGTCTCTATTTGCCAAAGAACAACGCATGCGTGTTTGCACGAAACCACCGTCACCGTCAAAGGCTTGTCAGTGGCGTATCGAAAGTGGCCATGAAAATATAAACTGGAGACTTATGCGATTCAAAGTTGAATATGTAGCAGGAATTATCCAAATCTGGTCAGTGTTATTTTGCCGTACATAAAACAATACGATTTTTAAAATAGCACTCAACGGTTGTTAAAATATATTTTTACTATCATATATTTTTCCATATTTTCTGACGTAAAATATCTTGACTTAACTTAACTTTCTTGACTTGACGTAAAATATCTTAACAGTGAAATGTATCGGACATTTGGTGTTTTCATCACATTTTACTCTGTAACTTGAAAACTAAAAATCTAACAAGAAAATGCTTGAGACAATAGTTGTTCGTTATATAATTTTCTAGAGAATACGGTGTGTTACGGTAGAATACGGTAGGAATTTTACGCTTATCGGATTAGGCTGAAATTTTGTATTTTGTTTTCACATTTTTTGAATTACTTTCATTTCCCATATTTTCTGTGACGTCCCGAATCATCTAAATACTTTTGGCATCGCTTTAAAACTGAATGTAACTGATTAATTGAATGGTGCAAACTACCTCCACATGTTGCAAGAATAAATAAGACCAGTTGTCAGACAGACTGTAGAAGATACAAATCAAATTTGGTTGCAATACAAATCGTAATAGTTGCCCAGCGCATAATATTGCACCAGTAACCCAATGTTTGAGGGAATTTTTAATAATAATATTCGAAATACCTGGACAACTTAGGATCGGTTCTAATTCGTGAATAATTTGATGAATTTATTGGTGAACTTATTGACGGCAAATCTGAAGTCAAATTTCTGCTTTACACCAGTCAAATTTGTCCTTGAAACTACTTCATGAATTAATTCATCAATTTATTGTTGGTGTAAAGTCAGTATAAAGAATCACTGTGGAAGTAGTGATTCCTGTTCCTTATTCCAATTTTTTCAGTTTTGAATTAGACTAAAAGACTAAAAACATCAGGTAATGTTCTTAAACGTGTGACATTTCGATATGATCTTTATGACCTAGTGCGGCATAAAACTCCATAACCCGATTTTCTAGTAAAAAAAATATCTATACTATTGTCCGAAAATTGTGTACCTACAAAAAGTATATTGAAATCAAACGAGAAATAAACATTTTACAAGATTGGATCACTTTGAAGTTGAGACACACTGTACATATATTTATAGTAAACTGCAGCATACAATTTGATAAATGCTATACTTACTTTCCTAGAGTGTTACGTACGCCTTCTTAAAGATGACACATGTCTAGGTAAAAAAAAGATGGACGAAGCATTCATATTTTCGATTACCTGCCTTCTTAGCCCAGATGAATACATTATAATAATGTTACTTTTACCGGAATAGTTTGTCCCAGATTCTGACTCATGTCTCAAACCCATCTATAGGTATTTTTAATCAACCTTTCTCGTACCGTTCTCGTATTCAAACCTGAGCTTCCATCAGTCAATGTCCCATCGAGGCTATTTTATCCCCCGGACGGGTTGTTTGCTCAAGAATCGACATTCCATTTGAAGTTTTGAAAATGATTTGCCTCATAATATGTCATACATAATATCATATTGGTATTGATTGTTTGAAATTGAAATAAATTGAATTAACTGAATTGGACTAAAATACCTTAAAAACTGAGAAGTGATAGCGTCATTTATATATCGTCGGTGAACTATAATCTACCTATGTTCTCATAAATAACGCCCTGTTATTTAAGTAATACATACATAACATACGTAACTTATATTTTATGTATGCATTAGTGCGCATTTTTTAGGCACTGGTGCATAAAGAAACAACAAACTACCTATGTTACAAAATATTAATGTCAGTAAATGACGTATCTTACGGACTAATAATTTTATTTTATGATACACGAGTATTCACTAAAATATACTGAATATAAACAAATCAGTACAATATTATATGATGAAACCAAAATAAATTAAGTATAAATTATATATTAGTTGTGTACCTACATATATATGTAATCAGTATTAAATCCCCATATAAGTTCTATTGTCGTATTCTTTACGCACTAGTACGAAATAATAAAACTTCAAAAAGGCTAAAGGTAGTACTTTAATGAGAGTTGTAGAAAAACATTTTTTTTTAACATTTTGTATAAACAGTATTATAGAGATATATTTTAGTTTGATGGACGTACGAGATAATAACGTACGGACGGACGGACGTACAATAAGGCATTAATAACTTATGATACATACATACATATTATATGTACATATGTAATCTACAAACGATGTTTCTGGAGAACAGGAGAATCAAGTATTAATACACCGTGGTGTACATTTCTATGATCGTTCGATTTCGTAACCGTTTTATTCGCAAGTAAATTTTCGTTAAAGGGATACACTATATCGTATGTGTACATCAAACCTACATCAAGCATCGTCCCGTTATGAAAGAGGACAAACAGAAGTGAGAAGACAGATAAGAAGCAACCGCAAACACGTCCAAGGTAGTAAGGAAATAAGACCGGCCCTATCACCACGCTACGCTAGTCGTTAGAACGAAAAGTGTAGAATTTATCCATTTTCACAACTGGCCGATGTCGGCTGTACACATACTGTGTATGTATTTCACATATCAATTCTGTATTGTTCTTTAGGTTTGTATGATTTATTTGTTTAAATTTATAGATCTTCCATAATAAATAACTCGAAAATGGTACATTTTGGATATAGGAAATGCTAGTGTGTATTGAAAAAGGATAAAGAAAGGAAGCGGAAGGAATTATAAAATATAGTACGTTCCATTTCAAATAAGCGACTCAAGTTTGACCCTGCATCTTTAACACCCTCTAGATTTCTCCGTGTATATAAAATTATTGACAGTAAGCGCAGACTTTCAGTTTATTTCATTTTTTTTCTCTTAAAATTGAAATATCTCAAAAACCGTTCATTTTAGAGACAGCTGTTATTAAAGTGACTTTAAATTAATGAGTAGAAACCAAACGTGGCATAAAAAAATACAGCATTTCCGGTACATCTGGAAGTGCCAGAAAGTCGCCATCAAACTGATATTAAAAAATTAGTTTCATTTTTAAAAGTGTTAATAATAATCAAGACTATATCACTAAAAGGTAATTTAGTCTGATTATTTACTTCAATATTCATATCCAAAATAGATATTACAGTTAGAGGGCATTCAGATCATTATGGTCATAAATGTAATAAAGGTTATAGAGATCATTATGTTTATTTATATAATAAGTCATAATATGGGTCATAAAGGTCATATGAGTCCTAAAGTTCATAACAGATCTGAAATAGTCATATCCAAATGGCACACTTTTAAGAATATATGTTTTTAGCGATTTAGTAATTAGACTAAATCGCTAAAATGTGCAAAAATTGGATGTGGAAGTGATGATTCCAGTGGCAGCGGTTTATTTTTTATATTAAAATGCGCGTCCTTTCTTTTTCCCATCAGTCAGTAGTGGCAGTATTATAAATAAAACCTTGAACCGAAATAAAATATGTATATACATCTATAATTTAAATTTCCATACATGCTGCACATACGTATTTTTTTAAATATTTTGAATAATCTTTATTTTGATTATCCTGTGCAACTCTGAAGGGAATGGGGAATGAAACGTGTAGGACAGATTTTAGTATGTATCTATACTATACAGTATGTGTAAAGTCGACATCAGACGGTTGTGAAAAAGGACAAAGTCTACACTTCTCGTTCTAACGACTAGCACAGGTGGTGAGTGGGCCGGTCTTATTCCCTCACTACCTTCGATGCGTCTGCGGTTGCTTCATATCTGTCGTCTCACTTCTCTTTGTCCTTCTTCATAATTGGTCGATGTCGGCTTTACACACACGGTATACTGAAACCTATATTAGATACTTTATTTTATTGATTTTGCAAACTCATACAGTCTCGTCAGCTACCTATCCTATTTAAATGAAAATATCATAAACACACTTGCCAATTATATTATAGCATATCCATATACCGCGTGTGTAAAGCCGACATCGGCCTGTAATGAAAAAGAACAAACATAAGTGAGACGACAGATAAGAAGCAACCGCACACGCATCGAAGGTAGTGAGGGAATAAAATCGGCCCTCTCACCACCACCTGTGCTTGTTGTTAGAACGAGAAGTGTAGCATTTGTCCTTTTTCACAACTGGCAGATGTCGGCTTTACACAAACTGTATACATATGTACGTCTGTCTTTAAAGTGAATATCTCGAAGCGTTTACAAATTACCTAGAGGTGAGAATAAATTTTTAACCGCACTTTATCCACCAATCGCTGAACTGATTGAGCTCAAAATCTAGTAGAACCAGATCTCGATATAATATGTTCCTAAGTGTCTGAACACACTATGCGTTTTTGCCAGTCCCGTTTAGCGGGAGCGTTTCGACAGGACGAGCAAAACACATGGCTCTAAATGTGACCGTCCACGATATCCGGCAGCGCCGAACCGTCCGGAACCGACCGCATTATGCTGCGGTCAGACGTAACGACCGGACGACCGGACGGCGAGAAGAACGCAGTCATTCAAATACGGGCGTTCACACTGCCCGGTTGTGCTGCGCGTTTTCGAAGATGTTCGATATGGAAAAAATTTTCCAGATTTTTTCCACTCAAATGTAAAATCTCGACGTTTCAAAACATTTTAGACTCGGTATAAGTATAAAAAAAATAGATTTATTTTTTATACTTATACCGATACTACTCGTATACTTCCACTACACTCTATGGACATTAAAATATCAAAAACAAGTATCTTTAGTTATAACATCGTCCTGATTTACAGATCTGTGGACTGTTGGTAACACAGGGATTATTGATTATCCGAATGGATGAAATCTTTACCGAACCGACAACCACTGAAATGCGAAACGGTTGTATGGGTATCCGCGGGAAATGGATTCCTGTCGTTTAACGAGGCAGGCGAACGTTGGAAGAAACCGCAGAAGTTGCATAGCTTAAAAAGCTTCCCTCTTGTAGCGGTTTTACTTTCGCTGCGTAATTTGTAAAGCTGGAGTAGGCTAAGCCTCAAAGTCTTGAAGAGAACCTGCTGAAATAAGTTTTCAAGTTTTAACAATTTATTTCGTTCTGACGTTTTCTAAATTACATAGTAAGAAATTGGAAGTAAGGGATGGATAGAAATCAGTCGTAAGACAATACCACCTTTTGTAAATAACAAACCAAGTTCATTTCAAATGTTTGGTTCAATAATTCCGGATATAATAATTATGGAGTAATTTCGATGAGGCAAAGTGTCCTGCTTTTATCTTTCAAACGACCACTGAATCTTCTAATTGTCTGCTGATGTGGTACTAGTTCCTTTCACAATATTGAACGTGTCAAAGAAAATGATCATAAAAAATAAATAAAAATCAAATAAAAAACGAAATTCTTAGTCTTACACCTAGTTTTTGAGAGACCTTGGGTGTTCTGACAACTACTCTTAAACGGATTTGATTTATTTCATTTCTCCGAATTAAACAGCAGAGTTTTAAGTCAGAGGATTTTATTGGAAACTTCAAGAAATGCATAAATGTGTTTCTCTTATAAATTTTCAAACTGATATACATATGTGTATGACATATAATTCCACCATTGTAAGTGTTGATTAATTCTTAATCTGACAACTTTTACATAAGCGAGTGACATTTCTACAAGGTTGAGAAAACCCCATATATTTAATACTACCTACAAACTCTATGATAATACCTTTTGAAAATAGTTTTAAATACAATGACACTGAGCACTTTATATTCTTATATTAAGGGGTCTTCAGTTTTGAGAAAAACGCGTTTAACGAAATGATCTATATATCTAGATCTATTAGATATCGATCTAAAATTTTAACTACATATTCCTGAGCCTATCATGAACACATTTATAAATGTAAGAAAAACTATTACCTTAAAGTTATACATCAGAATCAAAATTGTGCTACAAAAAAAATGTTCGAAAGTTTAAAAATATTTTGCTTTTAATGATTGCTGCCAGTGTAGAAGTAAAAAACAATATTATAAGAAATCATCATCAACGTTTAATCACTTAATATTTGGAAAAAGTTGGCTAGGAAACTTATCAATCAGAGGATATAACTAATCATTCATTAACAAGTTTGTTTATATGTTCCTTGCATATCGTTAAACCAATTTTTTTAACGGAAAGATGTATAATTTCTACGGTGAAATAGTAATTAAAAACTGAATTATTGTATAATTAAATTTCTTAATCTCACAATGCATTAAAATACATTTTGGAAGGCAGTTATGGATGTTTATTCCAATTAGAACATTGAAAAGTAATTTAATGAGGTAAAAAATGAACCCATTGAAATATATAGTTAACTATAGCTTTTTGAAGTAGTGGAATATTTAATTATGTTGCATTAACAGTGATTATATATTTTGTATTAGCCGCGGTGATAGCTCAGTGGGTAAAGCGCCAGGTGAGAAGATGGTGATTACTCCGAGAGCTATTATCCGCGCGGGTTCGAATCCCGCCTGTGGCAATTGGCACCTGTCACAGGGTTTGGTTGTGTGTCCTACGTCTTTTCCATGTGTATTCTCCCTCTGCACAGTTGTAATGACTCTTAGAGGGAGAATGTCAATTTCCGTGGTGTGATTTATTATTATTATATTATGTATTATTATTATAGTATGTAACATTGTCGTTTTTGTGTATTGGTCTTACAAATAAGGGAAAGAGAAACATTAGGTTGGCATTGAATTAATATAACTACAATAATATTACCAAATTACAAAACAAACAGAAATAACAGTCATCAAAACAAAGTCAAAGTAAGTCTTAAATTAAAGTATTAAATTAAATTAAATTAGAAATAAGTTCTAATTTATTTTTAAACTATGTTCTGATACTTTGTAGTGTAGCCTTAAAATACCCTCTTGAGTCAGAACCGGTTCTCTGATAGGGAAATAACTGAACAGCCATATACTATTAGTGATCTATTTAATGCTTCTATTGTGCTTCGCGCTTGAAACTTTATTATGTACTTTTAGCTACGAAATTTTCATCAGAGGAACTATAACAAAAAGCAGTAATGTATTCTGTTGTTATATTATATATCACATAAGTGAATGATAATGAAACTTATATTGCCTTACGGATCGACATTTTGAATTATTTAATATCAAAGGAGAGTGTGTCACAAAACCGGTGTCGAACAGAGATGATGAGTTCTTAGTGCATTTGATCCATAGAATCGTTGTTTCATAAGAAATATAAAACGAAGTATATGTAATCTATGTTCATGTACTCCTCTGCGTCAACTCTAGTAAATTCCTTCTTTTAAACTGAACACCTCATACGAGTATACATTTACGAATTGGGAAAGACTAGGCAATTTCGAGATTTTTTATGCCAAAAAATCTGTATCACAACCTATACATAAACCTAGTCGTTAAGGAGATATTTGATTGCTTGAATATCATTTTCTTTTACAAAAATTTCAGGTGGTTAAATTTCTATTAGCTATGTATGTAGTCAATACAACAGTCAATATACATACAGCTATGTATGTATTCAAACAATATTCAATGTACCCCACTAAGATCTATCCACCCTTCTAAAATTTTTATTTGTAGTCCGATTTTCACGATTTTTTTAATAGGTCTCATCAATAAAAAGCTATTAAGTAATATTTTTTCATGCAAAAAAACAATATGTAGTATTAGCGTTGTTTTAGTAAATAATAGACATGAGATTCTTACTCAGGACCATCGTGGGTTTGAATACAGGACGCTGTAGAAAATTTAAATAAGAGGCAATACAATGTTTTTCAAATATCAAAATTTCATTTAAAACCGCAAAATTGTTGTTTACAAACAATAGCAACACTATTTGAAAATTATCTGCAACAACATTATTCACAGTTCTCTGGTTTATCTGACGATTTATTTTTAAGAAAAAAAGAAGACTGGTAATTACTAAAAATTGTATTTAATATCTGTTAACACGGTTATCGACAACACATGCTTCCATAAATAAAAAAGCATTCATAAATTACTTAATTAAAATGTTAATTCATTAATTCGTATTGTTACAAGTAAATATTATTTTTATAATTTTTTTAGTAAGTCAAATGTTCATTTTCGAAAAATCAATGAAGTAGGTCTTGATAGAAGCAATTTAATTATTTTCTGTGTAGATTAAATGTCTTTTCTATACAAGATATCAGAAAATTTAAGACAAGTTGTTCATTATTAAAAATTGTTGAATTTCAAAACCATCTTGTATGAATGACCTCTTAACGCTCGTGTTTACGTGATATGAGTGTCGAATCAACGTCATCATGCAGAATCATATATGTTTGTAAAGTATCGCTTATTTTTCGTCCTTCCGAAAAGTGTCATATATTTTACTAATCTGGGTTCCAAATAGTTATACAATATTAATTGTAATTGCGGACGAATATAAGCGTTATATAGTGGTAAAAAAAACTGTGTGTTAAGGTTAGTGAGACATTTACTTAGCAGGTAAATTTGAGTATTGTTTTTTTTTTTTTGGTGACCGCTGCCGTTTGACTTGACCAAGATATTTTGAAATTGATAAATAATTATGCCAAGGTTCAGTTATTTCTCCTCTTCCGCGATTGGTTCCGGTACTAGTTTGTATCGTAACGAGTTACGAGGTTTACTTACGAGGGTTACGAGGGAACTTACGAGGGTTATTGTTGCCAATATCAATCTGTACATATCTAGTTATTTAATGGAACAGACCATTCAGTGGGCCAGTTGTCGATGTTGTTTATATCCTCTTAAAGAGTCATTATCGGTTGAGGGGTTGCGGTAAAGCTTATTGTCGTATGCGTAACGCATATACAGTAAGCAACGAAAGTCATCACACACCCACTTTTTGAAGTTTGCTTAAATTCTGATAATTTTTGTGTTACAGCATTTATTTATTTTTTGCTTCTGACAGGATTATAGCTTGTGATATTCTGCGTCTAATAAGCCGAAGTTAAAGGCGGTATGTCCATTGTGTGAAAAGATATCGCTAAAAAAGTAAAATTTCAATGTTTTCAGAGAAACGTAAATAACTTCGAAAATAGTAAATCCCTTTCGAAGTTGTTGGACTCGTATTAAAGGGAAATCTTCAGTGTATCTATTTGACTAACTGAGTCATTTTGAAAAAAAATTTCCTAGACATGAAAAAAATCTAAAGTTGAACCAAAAATATCACGAAAATTCAAAAAAAGCCCTGTACGCCACACATTACTCCAACAAAAATTTAGGATTAATATCCCTCTAGATTTCTTCGTGTTTTATTAAAATTTCAGGAACAGTGATTTTTACGAAAACGATACTGAGGATGGTAGAATTTTGAATTTTCGTGATATTTTTGGTTAGATTTTTTTTCGTTTCTCGTTTTCGGGTGTATGTAAGGATGTTATAGAACGATGCATATCAGAAATGTAAACAAGGAACAGAACTGGCCACAAGAGGGATCTTCGAGGTACCCCTTAAACACTTCATATATATTTGCGACGGACGGACGGATGATGGATATGTTGAAATGGCTGTTGCCTTATTTATACACATGTTTCAATAAGTTGGGTCATAATTATTTTCTAGGTTCTTAGAAAGGGGAATTGAATGGTCAAAGCATACTTAAGAAATAATGTAACGAGGATGTATAGAACGTTAAATTTAATAATTTTTGGCAATCTAAATTATTTCAAGAAATGGTTGAGTTATGAGGCGGAACATATAGCTCGAACACATGGTACGGTGCATAACTATATTAAGACAGCTAACAATAAATTAAATGTTATGTCTGCTTACCTACTTGCTTACCTACTTCTACAATAAACCTTATACTTCTTCTAAATGACTTACCTGAAACAAAAAATTGACATTAACATAATTGGCAACAGAGTATATTTAATCTTTTTCTATTAGAACCCTCCCTCCAAAGTTTCATGCATACAAGGGGTGAAAAAAATACCTTTTATTTTTTTTCTCTCAATAATGGAATAATAATAATAATATTATTATTTCATTATTAATAGAATGATCATTATTCTATACATATATTATATATTAAATATACGTATTTATTTTTAAATACCTACAAATTACCTTATCTAATTATTGTAATTTTGAAATAAGCAATGAGATGTGTAATGAAAGGGCGAAGTTCGCTCCTGTACATCCAGTACATTCGCGCGCTATAAAGTAAGAATTTGAGATTTAGTATGTCTTTTATTAACAGAAAGACATCTTGGGGTAAAATTTGTGTTTTCCTTCTGCCCGCATGTGAAGTTGAAACAAGCAAACCATATTGATTTTTGTGTCGTGACTTTTTTATGGGTTAATTTTTAACACTACAAAAATATGCACGATATAGTATTTCATTTGAAAACTTCTGTCTATTACTATTTTTTTTAAACATGCAACGGTTATCAAAAAAAATGTCGTGTTAGTTATTGCCCTATTTAATCTGTAAATATACATTTGTAAGAACGTATACATAGTAGGCAGCTGGCACGTTAATGGTTTTTTTAATCGCACAAAGCATTTAGCATTTATCCATTGAACTACGCAGAACTAGCGCATTTACTTACATTAGTAACTTACATAACTCCGCTCCTGTGCATTTTCGATATATAAGGTACTATTAAGAAAATTATTCCTTATTCAATTTAGAAAATTTTAAGCCCAACCGGAGTGCAATTGTTAACTAACAATTGGCTAATAAAGCTGAAAAAGTGCTTATTTTTAATTATTTATTTATTCGAAAAGTTAAGCAATTATCAGACAGAAATTGAATTAAAATCAGGCAGAAGTCATCTTTAAAGAGTAACTATTTGTAATTAGAAGTTACCCTAAAAATTTCAGCTCGATCGGTTAACAATTTTACAAGTAATTAACGATCGAATTTTTTGAGAAGCCTTAATTAAGAATACTGCCATTTCTTTATTTACAGTATGATTTTGATCGGCTTAGACTAGAAAGGTCACAAATCTCTTCTAGTTTTTGAGACTTTTTAAGATTTTTAAAAATATCGAAATGGACCAGTTTTATAGCGTTTCATACGCGACCACCTTTTTTGACGGGATGCCATTAATCATCTAGCGTTGTTGCTTGGAAAATCTCGGAATTCTGGACTAAATATCTTGAAATTTAACATCAAAACGCGTCTTTTAAATTGTTTTGAAATTTACTTTCAAGATATTTAGTCCAGAATTTTTCAGCCTGATAATTGCTTAACTTTTCGAATAAATAAATAATTAAAAATAAGCACTTTTTCAGCTTTATTAGTCAACAATTGCACTTAGAGACTTCCGGTTGGTCTTAAAATTTTCTAAATTTAATAAGGAAAATTTTTCTTAATAGTAGAGGAGAAGGCCCGAATATGGGCCCTGCATTTAATAATAGCCGCCTCAATAAGTCAGTAGGATAGCAAGTGACATATACTAGCTGAAAATACACTTACTGGATAGCCAACTGTTTTACCGACAGTCTGCTATAGAAATGTTATTCTGTTGTCAACAGCTGATGGTGAATGTGTTTATGAAAATCTGAATATATTTTTAGAAGTAAGTTGCGTGAGAATATTTTGTATAATATTAGCTGACTAGGTTTCAAATATTGGCATCAGTGTGTTATATTCAGATTAAGGTTTATTATATTCACGTAGATATTGAGTCACTTAACCTCAAAAAATAATACGATATTTTGTTGGAATGACATGCTTTGCTCGTAATATGGGCCTTTTCCGGGTCCGAATATGGGCCCATACTTGGACCTGACTTTGGATTTGCTCTTTTTTCCAGGATCATCATGCCACGTAATCAACCAAAACACTCACCAAAAAATTTAAGAAAGAAATGGAAATCCTAAGATATGGTAAGGGCTTTGAACAATGTAAATAACCAACGTATGGGTTTAAAAATCGCCAGTAAATCTTTTAATGTATCAAGATCAACACTTCAAAGGTTTTTAAAAAGACAGAAAGAAAATAACCTCACAGCTGAAGAAGTAGTTCAAACCAAACTAGGACGAAAAACAGTCTTAGGAGAAGTGATAGAAACATATCTGGTTAATTATATTTTAACAATGGAAGCTAAGTAATACGGATTAACCAGAAAAGATATTCGAAGAATGGCATACACTCTAGCCATCAGAAATGGGAGAGTGAATGTATTCAACAATGGAATTGCAGAGCGAACTTGGCTTGATGCCTTTTTTACGTCGCCATAGCAGTTTACTTTCCGTTCGAAGACCAACAGGTACTTCCTTCGCCAGAACATTGGGGTCCAATAAAGAAAATGTGAAGGAGTTTTTTGGTCATTTGCAGGAGGAGTATACAAAACACAACTTCTCGCCACATAGAATCTTCAACGTCGACGAGACAGGTTTGTCAATTGTGCAAAGTAAGTAAGGCCCAAGTAATTGGAAGAAAAAGAAAAAGACAAATAGCGTCTATTACATCCGCAGAACGTGGCTCGTTAGTTAGGTTTATCGCGGCTATGAGCGCTAGTGGTCAGTTTGGGGATGGGTCCAACAAAACCTGTTTTCCGATTGGATGAGACATTTCATAGATTTCGTCAAACCTACCGAAGAATATCCAGTTCTACTTGTGTTGGATGGGCATTACAGCCATACGAGAAATTTAGATATCATTCAGCTGGCAAGGGATAATCACATTTCCATCATTTCATTGCCTCCCCACGCCACGCATGAACTTCAGCCGCTGGATAAAACTTTTATGGGTAGTTTTAAAGTTTATTAGTGAGGAAATTCGTAACTGGCTTCGTACTCATCAACTTGCTATTCCTCAGTTTGATCTGGCTGAGCTTCTAGGGAAAGCATTTCTCAAATCGCAGACTGGTGTAATGGCTGCAAATGGTTTTATGCAAATGGCTTTAACTGTCGTAGGACGCCCGGAGAAAGTTACTTAATCGCGCGCGGCAGAACGGAGTCTAGTATGTGTAACTAACCCCGTTATATCGTCGCGAGGCAACCGGACAAAACCTAGTTACGAAAATAACATTAAGAAAACTGTCATCAAATAAAAAAAGTTCTAAAATATATTCTGTTCTACGAGTATTCTGTTTTATATATATCCACAAGGAAAGTATACATAATGACCCCGTCTCACATCGCTGCCGTCCGCGCCGCGACAGTACACGCCGCCGCCTTGGAAGGACGGGACGCACCTCAAAGAAGAGATAAAGTGCCGGGAGGCGCGGAGGGGTCAGAACCGACGCAGAACCCCTCGAAGGCACCTACCCGACGACATGGCGCCCAACGTGGGGCCATTTTTCTTACAGATCGAAGAATCGAACCCGCACGACCTAAGATCTATCCACCATCATGGCGCCCAACACCAGCACTGATCATCAGTTACCCTGACGAGACTGTGAGCAATGCCTTTGTTGACGCAATCGAGAAACTGGCGCTAACTCTAAGGAAGGCACTGCACCGTCATGTCCGCCTGCCACGTATGGCGGACAAGAGTGGGAGGATCCGGTAGCATTCCTTGCCGAAGGGGAGAAATATTGTCGACGTGAAGAGATCGAGCTAGTCGACTGGACGGTGACTATCGCTGACCGCCTCAGGGGGCCGGCCCGTGCTTAGTACGACAATTACCGTGCACTAAATTGGCGGTATCATATTTTCAGACAGCGTCTGCTTGGGAGATGGGACAGTATGGAGATCTGAGGCGACCTCATGGCTAAGGCGTACGGGCAGAAGCAAGGCCTAAAGGAGGACGTTTCTCTCTTTATCACTCGCAAGATAGCCATGGTCCCACGACTAATACCTCAACTGGAGGAGCAGGCACTGGTCCAGCAGATTCGAGTCATGCTCATCCCTGAAATTAGAATGGGTTTGAGGGGGCACTCCTTCTCCTCTGCAGATCATCTTATCCAGTTAGCCGCAGGATTGGAAGAAGACCCCTGTGAGATCGCCTCTCTCTGATCGGCAGCCTCAACCCCGACCACTTCTACCACCGTCTCCGTAAAGCCAGCGATCACGTCTCCGCCATATCCATGTCGCTTCTGCGGCGGTGACCACTTCCATAGAGATTGTTCGAGTCGCCCTAAGGAGGCCAGTTTCCTTCCTGTCCCTTCGCCGACAACAGGACCAGCGAGATCCACGATTATCCAACATTCTCTTCCAGCGCCTCCAGCGGCAACCCTAAAGTCAGTACCACCAAGACCCCCAGTTCAACGAACCGCCTCCGGCCAGCAGGCGGAAATACTGGCTCTGCCGTCGCTGCCAGAAAACTATAAGGGGACCGCCTCCCGCCTCTTTTTCTCAGGAGCCACGGTCTTACAATTGAACGAAGCCCTTGAAGGGGGCATCCCCTTTCCGAAGATGCCCGTTAGCGTTAACGGACGCGTGGTGTCTGCTCTGCTAGATACTGGCGCCAGTTACACATTCATTGATGCAGAACTTATGAATCCTGAAGAAATCGAAAACAATGTCCACCAGGTGAGGCTGGCAAATGGGGAAACCGTCCGTGCGAGGGGACCCATCGTGCAGGAGATCGTCATTGGAAGAGTACCCACACGAGCCAACGTCTACGTCCTGAACGATATGGCGGAAGGGGTAGTGTTAGGCCAGGAATGATTCTATGCCACGAGAGCCACCCTGGATTATCAACAGCAATGCCTATACTTTTGGTCTACTGGGATCGTAGGTCAACGGCGGAGCTGCAGTCGGTGTATGAGCTTCTCCTCCAAGATTTCAAATATGTGTTCCATGAAGGAATCCAACAACCGACAACGAAGCTAGCCCAGCACACGATTCGAATATGGGATCCCACTCCTTTTCAAATTCGCAGGTACGACGTATTCCAGGCTGCCGAGGAGGAGAGGCTGGTGCCGTCTGAAACCGCCACCTTGAATCGAGCAGCAGTCGCAATGCCATCTAGTGGAAAGAGATGAAGGTCGTCGTCGTCACCGCCGCCGCCGCCGCCAAAAACCATCTCGCTGCCTCGCACAGCGGGTTCATATCGACGATATCCGCCCCGATCCTACGGAGCCACTTCACGAACCGGTCCAAGAGCCAACCCATAAGCCATTCTGCCAGCCAGTCAAAGAACCGAATAACAATTCATTCGTCGAGCCCATACCTGGGTTTAGTTGGAGAGCTGACCAAATGAAAACATACCCTTTTTTCCAAGATGGTCAATGTGTATTAATAGAAGCCTTACCTGATGACCAGGAGGACACTAGGACACTTGGAAGGACCGGACGCAACGCAAAGGAGAGATGAAGTGCCGGGAGGCGCGGAGGGGTCAGAACCGACGCATAACCCCTCAAAGGCACCTATCCGACGACACAACCCCCATATTATCTCAGATGCCGATTTTATAACCAAAGAAATTGAGGCTGAAGAAAAACTGTAACCTGACACCACTTGAAGCTAGGAAAAGTACAGAAAATAGTTTCACCTCAGAACCTCAGCCAGGATGTTCCACGTGGGCAGACACAAATCAGTATTCAGCACTTCCGGAGAATGTAGCTGAGGCGCCATTTTCACCGGTTGTTCGTTCTTGTACTTCAAACCAAGAGCCCGTTGTTGATGCTCAGTTAAGTAGAACCCCCGTGGAAATGCCAAGAGATGAACAGGATTTAAATATTCACAAATTTCCATCAACAGGCTCCAAATTCCATATATCTCCATTTGATGTTGCACCCATTCCTATCATAAAGAAGAAATCATCGAATCGCGGGAGAAAGCCATGCAAATCTCAAGTTATCACTTCATCACCATATAAAAATGACTTCACAGCAATCACTGTGCTTTTTAGTGGCTAGTCAGTGGCTTTTTAGGGGTAGAAACCCCTAAAAATCCACCCCCAAAACGAAAAGTACTTTCAGAACCAAAACCGACAAGAAAGGCATCTAAGAAACAAAAGAAATGTCATGCTGATAGCGACCAAGACTCCGACAGAGAAAACGAACCATTTGTTCCTGCTGACGATGACATGGATATCGATAATATCGGCCAAATCGTTCCAAATGATAAAGATGTCACATGCCTGTTTTGTGATGGTCATTTTTCAGAAGACCACAGAGGGGAGCTATGGATTCGTTGCCTCATGTGCAATATGTGGGCACATGAACAATGTTCGGGGGCAGAGAAAGACAATTATGTTTGTGATTTTTGCAGATGATTTATCGTTTCCATTTAAAATATATTAATATGTGTGTTTATTTATTGAATATAACGTTTATTTTGATACTCCTTAGCTTTTTGAATCATTTTTGATAGGGGCTCATATTTCACACAGTCTGCCTTCCTATGTGAAATTGACATAATTTCATATTTCCTCTCGAATCATAGTAATACTTGCCTGTATCACAATGTGTGTGTGTGTGTAACAATCTGAAAATGGTTAATAAACAACAAAATGGGGGCCCATATTCGGGCCTTAAAGTAAAGACCTTATATACCGAAAATGCACAGGAACGGAGTTATATGCGAAAATATGAAAATTTTCGCATAAATTGTTTATTTAAACAATGTTCCACACGGATGCTGCTCTACGGACCCCGCTCACTACGCGCCCCGCTATTATATTCTACGGGAAAAAATACATAGGCATCCATAAAAACCTGCCCTGCAGGTCGCAAGAATACTTTTTGATGATTTTAGCTCCCTGCCTACTGGACTACTGCGGGACCACATATGACGACGTGTTTTGAAGTACGTAATAAAACAAACGTGTCGCAATAGTGTTTGGTCAAGGTTGAAAAGGACCCTGCACAAAACAAATGGAAAGTGGGTCCCGGTCGATTCGTCTAAAAAATAATTATATCATAGTTCTCAACTTTCGGAACATAAGTAGTCATGTACTAGAGGGATATGTAGAGGGATAAATGTAAATCAGTATGTAGAGGGATAAAGGTTGATTATTTGGCTATATTACTGAGTATGCCTAATGTATTTTGCAGATCATAAACTCGGAGAATTAGTAGTCTCCAAAAAAATCTTTCAGTAAAAAAGTTATAGACAGTTGTTGAGAGTTCAACTGGCTACCCGATGTCACCCAAAGGTCATGTAAGTATGTTTACTTGCCCTTGGCCATGAAACTTACAAGGTCACTTCTAGGCCATTCCTGGCCATGTAGATTTTTTTTAGCGGGAACCAATATTTTCCATCCAGAAGAATGAATCTGAAACACGGTTGAACATCTTGACAATGGAAACTGAAAAACATATATATCTCTTCATTGTTGAAGTTTATTTATGACCGAAACTGAAATGTTGTATGTGTTTGTGTGTGTGTGTGTGTTTAAGTGCGCGTAAGAAGTATAAAAAAAAACTGCATGGCCAGGAATGGCCCAAACATGATCTTGTAAATTTCATGGTTAAGGGCGAGTAAACAGACATGACCTTTGGGTGACATCGAAGTTGCTCGAACTCCTCATATATGGCCACATTACAAAACAGTGATTTACATGTAAAAAATTAACTTGACCTTGAATTGACCTTATAAGGTTCATGGTCATGGCCAACTACTAATTCTCCGAGTTTATGATCTGCAAAATACATTAGGCATAATCAGTAATATAGCCAAATAATCAACCTTCATCCCTCTATACCTTGAATCTTGAATCCCAATCATAGTATCTTTTTTTGGTACATGAGAACTTTTGTTCAGAGTGTCGAGAACTATCATATAATCAGTTATTAGACAAATTGACAGGGACCCAGTTTCCATTTGTTTGTGCGGGGTTCTTTACATGTAAACAGTATATTGAGCATACAGGTAAATTGATCGAAGTCGGTCAAACAACACAGTTCTAGGATGTAACGCGTCAGCACTTTTCAGGTTAATATTAGTGTTTTGTAAAAGCTGAAGCTTTGCAGAATATTAGATTATTTAATATAATGTATTCTTGTGAATTATTGCTGACCCATGTACACCCTTAATATAACGCCATATTGAAATATGGACATTTTTTTGTCACGAGTTCTTCGACTATTGTCTGGTGCTAGTTTTCCTTTGAGTCTAGTTCTACCCACGCAACGCTTCGTTATCTTATTACAAGGCCTAATATCAATATTCCGTTGTACCACCTACTCGCTACTACCGTCAAGACGCTTCTAGCAGGCATTTAGGGACAGACATTTTCGAGTAAAATCGATGAAATAATGGCTTGTGATTAATTCTAAATATACATCAAATGGCAGCGAAAATATAATTTACCTATTACCAAAATTACAACCTGTTATCATGTTACTTATCATAAGATTTAATTCGTAGTAATTCGTTTTCTAACGGCTTGAAAAAAGTATTTGAAACCGACTTCATTTTCCCAAATTCCTGAACAATTACTAGTTTTATTTTCAGAAACCTACTCTTAAATCAAACTAAAAATCTATCATTATTATCAATATATTTAAGAGTAAACCGCTTGACCAAGAAAAAGTACTGATATCTCATTTTATAAAAATATACATATCAATAATAATAAATTTAAAATATGTAGATATATTTTTGCAGGTATTATAAATTAAGTTCCTTTCCTTTCAGGTTTAGAAATATACATATATCATTTTTTTAAAATTTCCGGTATTTTGAATGTGCATTCTGAAGTCGCGAATCACGATTGTTGCATGGTGCCCGTGCCTCTTCAATTACATATGTATATCGGGTGTTGAAAAAAGGTCGGTACCCCGGAATAACTCTGTTGCAACGCATCGCGGCGGAAAAGTTCATTCTTGCCCAATATTTGCCATAAACAGCCAAAATAAAAACTGTGCGCAAATTAACTTCCCCTCCGGGAAACCCTCTGTTTTTGTTGTTTGTATTCGAGGGGGAAAACGTTTGTACATCAAACCACCCCCACCCTCCAACCCCCTCAGCGGGGGTGCAGAGTGAGTTTGAATTTTCAAATGAAAACCCCTATTTTTTATTAGCGCATCATGTTGTTATCTGGAAAGCGAACATCGTGTGTCTCTTTTTTCTTGTTCAGAGATCTGATCTCCTCTTCGGCTGTTATGGCAAATATTGGGCAAGAATGAACTTGGACAAAAAAATTTTCAAATAAAAGATGTTCAGTTTTTATCGGAGAACACCATACGCGAATACAAAATATGGGTTTCCATTTAAAAAAACTAGACTTACCCCCACCCCCGCAGAGGGGGTGGAGGGGTGGGGGATGTTTTAAATTGAAAACTATTCCCTTTTTGAAACCAAACAACTTTCCCCTTCGACATTTTCCGCTGCGATGCGTTGCAACAGAGTTATTCCGGGGTACCGACCTTTTTTCAACAGGATGTATAATCTCTGTTCTATTTTTCAGGATTAACATAAATAAGTCTGGAAAAATAGTATACACTCTGTTTGAAAAGTAATATTCATACACTCACATTTACAATTTCAAAATAGTTTCCAACTGATTTTTGATTTAAGAAACTATTAGAATTTCAACGTAACATTAACTACTGAAAAACTGTAGTTTTTATAAAACTGGGACAGCCAATGAAACATTACCGAGCAACGAAACCGAGCAACCCAACACATTACTCTGCAAGTCGCATGCACCCGTAATTAGTTATAGTTAATCCCCGAAATGCTCGTAATAAAATTATACTCTGAAAACCTAAACGGAAAATAGGATTCGTTTTCTGTTTTTTCGAGCTTTTCGTATCAGGTCTACATATTATTTTTTTTATAACGTAAACTGGCATTTATTAGACGTGAATTAAAACAATAGTAATCAATGTCGATTTATGATTACTTACTGATTTTGATAATGTCTTTTTTACCTAATTTTTGATAAAAATTAATGAACTACAGCGTTAATTGAATTAACCTATAGATTAAATAAAAAGAAAGGAAAGAGTGCTAATAATTGTAAATATACGGTTTTTTTTTGTGCCTTGATATTTTACGGGGGCGAGGATCGCCAGTCGGCGCTCTTCCACCTAACCCACTATACACACACTGTAACACCCATGTCCTAATAGAGTTGCCAAGTCTATTAGGCGGGACTCGAACCCACTGACAGAAGGTTCAGCATATGGCTCAGATTTCCACCTCTGGCACCACCTACTAGATGCCTCTGTCCGACAAACTTTCACAAAGCAGATACGGTGACCCATCCGAAACGCAACCCGACCGAGCGTTGCTGCACTCGCATTATCGGAGTTTAGCGTTCAGACGAATTACCATATGTTGCTGTTTTTCCGTGGTAGTTATGTCTATAAGTATAACTACTATGCAGAAACGTATTACATATAAGTTAATAAAATATATAACAGGTAAGTAGTTGAAACATTGTTTGAAGTAGTTGATGATGTAAAAACCAAATTTTATTAAACTATCGGTATATCAATTTTTCACTTTATATTTTTTCACTTTATCATTTCACTTTATATTTTTTAATGGATATAGTATAAATATTTTATTTTATGTATATTTTAGATCTGCTATGCATTCACATTGAAGGCGTTTGTCTCTGGTGTATTACGACCTCAGAGTCCCAGATCATATAAAAGCAACAATTTCCCCAAAGTGTGCTTTATAATTTATTTTTCTTGCTGTAATGTCTTACTGGTGTACCTATGTACCTATTACTACTGACACTGAAACATATAATAATACTTCTATAAAACACAAGTCAAACTTTTTCACTCTAAAGTAGTGTTAAATTGTTCTTTTTTGTGGATCAAGTCATCTGTATCAATTCCATCATTGGAATCGATACCGTCGATTCTTCCGATGCCGATTTTGGAGTTGGAATGGTAATGAGTAGGGTTCGAAAATGTGTGCCATAACGCCTGATCGGCACTATAAACCTTTATGATAATGAAAGTATAAACCGTATTTTTTAAGCGCCTTATAAATTATATACGCGTGTATTTCTTGTCCCTGCATACGTACGCCACTGACCGATCCTGACAAGGCGCAACGACCCACGTATGCGCAGTGGTATGCCATCCCGGTGCGGGAGGGCAGGATAGCTTAACGCAGTTTAACACGCCAGAAGGCAAACATTCCGAATCCTCGTAATGAGTAGAGGGCGGATAAAAAATCCTGACGTCACGGTAGGTGTTATGTAAATTAAATAATACTGTACTTTAAATAATACTTAAATGTTATTTATAATGAGACTAAGTGACACTAATGTATAATATAATATTAGATAATGTCAGTTAATACTGTGTTACAAGATACATAATATAGAGTCTATGCCCCATAGAACGTATTTGCGCATTTTATTCCTGTGGATTTGAGTATTTTAATGTGTGGCTACATAATACTCATATTCATATTACAGCCGACACCTATCACGGTTAAATTGTTAGCATATACTGTTAGTCTACATCGCGATGCGATGCTGCGCTGTTAGGGTAGGGACGAAGACGCCGAAGAATATGTGCATGAATAGTATAATATAGTCCATGTAATAACACAAAATATATTACTTTCTCCTACAAAATACGTAAATATAAACTATAAGTCATCCCAAAAGAAACACAAAGGCAACACAAACTTTGATATAACAAAATCATTCTCTACAATTTATACAATAAAAAAATAAATCATGAGTGTGAGCTCAGCCCTTGCAGAGTTGATATTTCACCCACTTTTCGCCATGCCTGTCGTTGGAATAGGACTCTAGGCAGTACAAACATAGAGCGTCGTCATTAGAGTATGATAATGTCGCTGCGCGCCAGTGGCGTATGCGTCCTTTGCGATAATTTTTATTCGTTGTAAATGTTCTACGTAAACGAAAATTTAAAACACTTACCCTCTTAAACATCATTATCTTGAGGGGAGTCGTCGCTGCATTGGAATTTGGAGTATACGAAGTAGAACCACCACTATTATCACTATTATTACTCGCGGCCCCCGCTATAATCATCCGCACGCCACATGTACGCGGCACCGATTATCCAACTCTAGTCGTCATCATCGGACGAGCTTGACTGAATTTCCTTCTTTTTTTCTTCGAAATAGTCCTTTTTACTTTATTCGCATTCTTTTTCCTTATTTTGGCTGCTTCTTCCTCAAGTGCCATCTTCTCTGGCGTTTCTGTCAATCTGGCTGTTTTTCTATTTCTTCTGTTTATTGTATTTTTCATAAGGGTGATGGGAGCTTTTGGAAAGGGTATAATGTTTTCTAAAAATTCCTTGGAAGTATTTATTTCATCGACGTGCCTAGTTGTTGATGATGGCTGCGAACCTTTATTTGTCGAAACAATCTCGAACACTGTTCTGTCACCATCATTTTCATTGGATATGGATGGTGCCGGTTGTTTTGATGTTTTTCGTTCTTTGGATGTGGATGGAATAGGTTCTCCAGGCTTAGAGGATACTGATTGACCGTCAATAGTCGGACAAATAATTTCTGTGCTCCGTCTGTTAAATCATTAACCATCAGGGGGATCGAATGGCTTGTCAGTTGGTATAGACGGAGCAAATTCATGGTCTTGAAAGATATCCCGATTGAAAGGGTAGATCCCAGTCACTTTAAAACCACTTAATATATTGACTGGCGGCGTAGCTTTTGGTAGTGCTTGAGCGACTAATCCAGGTAAGTCATAAATGGTCATAGTTTGTCCTGAATTATTTTTCATCCAAGCGTCCATACTGTTGTTCAGATTTAGATTTTAAGTGGCCTATAGACACTACGGTCTAAGGGCTGCAATTTGTGAGGCGTATGGGGCGGGAATGTACAGGAGAACAATACCGTTTTCTCGACAGAAGTCAATTGTTTGCAAACCCAGACGCGATCTATGGTTATCCAGTATGAGCAAAATTTTATTTTCGGGAGATGGTCTAGTATGTTTTGTAAAATGCTTTATATGAATGAAAAAGGTGTAGGTGTCCATCCATCCAGAGCCATTAGCTTCGCCGATTGAACCAACTGGGGCTCGAGTCATGAAGAATGGCTTGAATCGCTTTCTAAGGAATACGAACATAGCATTTACAGCTACACAAAGGGTAACTGATGTTCCTCTTTCTGCAGAGGTAACAATTTCTACTTGTTTAGTGCCCTTAGTAGATACAATTTTGCTCAGTTTTTGGACAGTAGTGACCCCTGTTTTGTCTACATTATATATATATTAGCAGCCTCGAATCTATCCCTCTCCATTACTGTTGCTAAATTGTCGAAAAATTTACTGACATTTATTTTATTAAAGTTATCAGCTCTGGCGTGACTTGTAGCCTCTGGTACTCTTATAGATAATGTGGGATTCCTCTTCATAAAATTAGAGAACCAATCTCTTGATCTCATTTTTGTAGCATGCCATTGCTCTGGGACTTTTTTCTTATACCAAATTCATATGCTAGTGAACGAACATTGGTGTAAGCCCTAAATACATATCGGCATAATGACGTATGTATTCGCAAAATATTAATGCGTCTTCTAAAGATAATATTTTTTTATGGGAATTATAACCAACACTAGGTTCTTTAATGCCACTTTTAACTTTTTTTAACATATCTGTGTAGCGTTACATGACGAAATTTTAAATTGCTTTGCGGCTTCCCTTACGGGGATACCTTGGTCGAGGACAAGAGAAGTTGCCTGTTGTAAGTCTATGCGAGCACGGCCTCTCTGAGTATTTCTCACTCTCGAACGTGGCATCTTCCTGCAAGATAATATCTCGACATCAATAAAAATTCAACTTTTATTATTTCTAGGTCGGGGGACGATTGTAACATGTTACAATCGTCTCCCAACTGAGTGTTACAAACGTACCCAGCTTCCATATTTTTATAAAAAAATTAATTGACACAAGAAATATTGTTTCCACCGGTAAGCTAATTTTTGCAACGAATGGCACAATGTTTAAATAGGATATATACCAAATTTAATTTCGGCTACTGCATATTTACTTCTAATTTTAACAAAATAGATAAAGTAAACACCAGTTACTTACGGTTTAGGAATGCGAAGATCTCGCACCTGGAGATAATTGTACCACAACTGATGCGATTAAAATACAGCGATGCGCACTTTCAACGTCAACGGCACGAAACACATGGCGGCGCGAAGTTTGAATCACGTTCGCGTTTGATATGGCCCCTGCTACAATCGTGCAGTGTTACAATTGTCACCTACTTCAATTTCAAGTCGTTAATAATTCAATTATCCCCGGTTTCAAGTTCAGTGCACGTTTGGAGTAAATAGTGTACTGAAGGTACTAACTTAAAACAGTGTCTCTCTGGCAGCAAAAATAGCAACTGCACAGGTTGCAATGTAACCCTGGGGTGTAGGATTGGCACCTACCCCAGACGTTTACAAAACGTAGCTCCAACTAGTTCAGGAGAGTCGTGGATACTTATTTTTTTATAAATAACTGTAACCTGAAAAGGTGGGCGCCAGCTAATGGAAGACAATACACCAAATTAAGATAAGATATATATTAAAATTTAAAAAAAAAACAAATTTCAAACTTTTTTACACTTCGTTACTAGCTCTGGTTATAAGTCCAATATCAGCTGAGCAACTCTTCTGGCCAAGGGATAGAAGTTACCACACTGTAGCCTGGAGTCGGGATGCTACACGCATAGGTCAGAAGGTCCTGAGAAGATGGACGACAGTGCACTGGTCGGTGACTCCACGAGTCTGGTGGTCAGGTACCTTCGTAATGGTGTGTGTTCAGGGACTATCTCCCTGACGCTACTCTTTGTACGACTTCCTTCTATTTCCGGCGGCTCAGAGATGTTACATGAAAAAATTGGAATAAAACCAGTAACAGAGCTAGACTTGATGGTTTGGTTACAACAAAATCCTCGAATAAAATACAAATTTTTGCAAACTGTACAAACAACTAATTAAAATTCATTATAAAAAAAATTAACCCAGGTGGCAATATACATATATCTACGGTACTAATTTCACTAATAATTAAATTAACAACAGTAGTCAAAAAAATTGTTACAATGAGACAATCGGTATATGAAACCTTGTCTTAAAGTTTGCTAAAAAATCAAATTTTACAGTAATCAGATCAAAAGACAATAGAGTCAGAGACGAATCTCGAAAAGCAGGAGAGTACCCCTCTAGGAGAGCAGTGTATGCGCAGGCAGCTGATGATTTAACGATAAAATTAATACATCACTAAAATAATTAATCTCGGTGGAGCAACTCAGAAAATTTACTCTAAAATTTAGCTGTGGAATTAAAAAAAAAAATACGATAAAAAATGCAAAAAAAAACTGAAGATAAACCTGTGACTTAAAACAGAAACGAGAGAGATAGCTTGCTATATCTTATCGAAATATGATTGCTCAGCAAATCTCAAGTAAGGCCTTGTCTTTTCTCACAAATTTGACTAAATCTATGGTATATACCTTTCAAGCTTTCCTGAGATTTTGAATCCAGTACCCACGAGGATGCCGTCAAATTTTCCTACAAGGGAAACCAAAAATGGCTGTGACCCCACGAGTTCTATATCGATTTTCTATAACTTATATCGCTCGTTCAACAGATTGATAGTTTGGGTTTCTTTACGATTCGTACCTAAAAAATTCAGAACCCAAAATATATATTCATAGATAATACAAAAAATTAAAAGTCGGTGTAATACCGGCCCTATAGTAATTCTAAGGCACCTCTCGTTCCGAAGGTAAAATCCCTTAAATTGTCCCTTAAAATTAATTAAATCCCTTAAAATGTGATTATGCACAGCTAGAAATTATAATTCTACTATAGGTTTATCAACCAAAATATAAAAAATCCAAAAGGATTACCAAAATAAAGAAAGATTTGAAAAATATATCCTTAGATTAAACAGCGTACCTTACCGTTCGAGAGCGTACCTTACCGTCTATAACTAAACTCTCGCCTATCCTCAAATGCTGTGTTAAATTATCGCACAGGCGCAAAGCATAGAATCCAAAGCATAGAATATATTTAGCAATAGAAGCACATACTAGTTGAAGTGAGACAACGGATTCAAATAGATGCTTACCTGTTTTAATGCTTGATACATACCTAGTACAAGAGAATGTAGCGGAATTAACGGAAATTTCGTTACAAGGTGTGTGATCTGTGAGGAAAAACTTCAAACTTTGAACAAACTCTGATTGTTTTAAAATGTGTCTGTACCTCGGTAGAGCAGGGTGCAGGTTAGGTTACTGTTTAGCTGAAGAAGGGGGTTATTTAAATATTTACTATAATTGCATTTCTTTTCTTTCCTTGAATTTTGTTATGTGCAAGTGCGTATGTCAGATACGATAATTCTTATAATAACGCGCTTTTTAGTATCGAATATTTCGGCCCATATTAACTTTATACAAATAATTATTCAATATTGTCATTCGCTATTCGTCAATGATTTCATCTATGTACGTATGGTAAGCTAAAACACATACGCCAGTATATCCACCTCAAATATCTATCCGCATATTACTAAACCAACGTCACCAACAAAATGACGTCAAACGTCGAGTTCCCTAACGTTGGCGCAGTGATTTTGGATCCTCGTTTTCGACATGCGCAGATGCTATTAACGTTGTCGTAGATTCCGGCAAGACCAATCAGAGTCGCGAAGAAACTAGATTCACCACAAGTGAATAGAAACTAGATTCACCATAGTTACACGTCTGTGATACCAATATACTAGAAAAATTTGCTGGTAATGATCTTAAAGTTGTACAAGCAAATATGGGTTCGCTAGTACATAAGATAAAAAATTCATTAGTAGTAAATCGTCGATTTAAAGGTAAAACTTATCAACTAACATTATATACGTTTTTCAAAAACCTGCGACTTTCTGAAAACACGAGTCAAAAAATTTATTTTACGAACATCTAAATATAAAAGAAATTACTTTTTAAACAAGTGCAGTTTTCTTAAAAGTGATGTGGTATTACTTAATGAATTTTACCTTTAAATCGACGAAATATTCGAGGCTCACTTGCCAAATTTTTATATTTGCCGAACAGGTAATTCGAAAACAGGTATCCTCTTGGAATATGAACACATCATACCTGTTATAAAATTCTGAATACCTCGACGTAGAGTCGGTGTCTATAATTTTACGATAAGGTATGGTGATTTTCTGTTTTAAGAGTACATCTAGATATACGAACACCTAAATATAAAAGAAATATTACTTTTTAATTTTATAATTTTACATTTAAGTAGCATAATGACCCAAATTACTGCAACTTTTTTCGTCTCTTGTTAGACAAGTGCAGTTTTCTTAAAACTGATGTGGTATTACTTAATTAATTTTACCATTAAATCGACGAAATATTCGATTACAAAAATAGATATTATCAGGTCACCGAAAAGACTCGACGACGACGATATAACACGCTTTTTTAGGGTGAAATAATTCGGCCCATGTACGTCAGTACTTCCTCCTCAAACAACTATCCGCATATTACTAAACTTAAAACTAGTGAACTAACAAGAAGCGTCCAGCCCCCGCCTCCAGGCAGTCATTTTTCGGTCTTCATTTTCGATATGCACAGATGACACCAATCAGAGTCGGACTCAGGTCCAACGTACAATAACGAATACTCGAATAAACATACGATGAGGTTTACCGCATCCGTATTCTTGCGATAAATCATAAGTATATGATGACGTCAGGGGAAAGACCGCGATATCTTCCCGGGACACTATACTATACCAGAAAAATTAACTAGCAATGCCGCTACAGTTGCACAAAGAAAATATGGGTGCCTTAATAGATACAGACCTAATAGATACGGACATACTCCTTACTTAGTAAATTGTATGTTTAAAGGTAAAATTCATTAACTAACATCAAGCCAATTCTTAAAAAACTGCAATTTTCTAAAAACAAGAGACGAAAAAGTTATTTTAAGGAGTTCCAAAGATAAAGGTAATATTACTTTAATACAAAAAGTAATGTTACCTTTTAACCACCCATATTATTCCAACTTTTTCGTCTCTTGATAGACCATTTCAGTTTTCTTACAACTGATTTGGATTGAATGAATTTCACATTTAAACCGAAGTAATATTAGAGTCCCATTTGCCAAAAACCAGATATTTTGGGAACAGGTATATCCTTGGAACAGGGACACATTACACTTGTTATCATAAAATTATGGATAGAAAATCTGAAATTCCTCGACGTACTGAAATATTCTAACAATATAGGCAGACAAATCTGGGGCATAACTTATGACCCTCCGACTTAACTGGATCATAACTTATGACTCCGTTTTGCCTGCAGATGTGGTAATACTCTTTCGCTATGTCCGGGGATCCATAATTTTACGAAAACATGTATGATTTTATTTTAACAGATTTTAATAAAAACAGGTTAATATTTCAAGGGTACACCTGTTTGAAATACCGGTTTTTGGCAAGTGAGACTCGTATATTTACTAAATAATGTGTATGTCTGTATGTAGTGGGAACCCATATTTGCTTTGTGCAACTATAACGATTTTACCAGTTAATTTTTCTAGAACAATACTCTGGGGTTCTGAAAATGTCGCGGTCTTTCTGTGACGTCGTGATAGACTTACGATTTGTGGCAAAAAATACGAATGCTGTATGGTCCAGTTATATGCTGGGAATTTAAAGTTTAATTAAGTAATTGGAACCTAATAATTTGTGAATCACTATTTGAATTTTTTTACAGCCTTAATAAAATTGAAAGAAGACAACTAACTACAAATAAGGAATCTTTTGTTAAACACAACACAGTGTGAAAATGAAATTAGACTAAATCAATTAATCAGACATCAATGCATATTAATAAAAATGGGGTTTTTATAAAGGCGTGTCATGCAGAGTTACAGTTAGATCTTGCAACATTGCTCAGTAGATTTTCGCTAACAGGGGGCCTGGGTTGTACGTAAAGGGGGGGCTAAGAGGGGGTCTGGGTTCGACTAACTTTGACACAAAAACGCAGCATTTAATATTGACCTATGTACGTAGTAAACACCTTATACGGTAAAAGTTACTCTATGAGATGTAATATACGAAACAGAAAAAAACTCATCATATCAATGTTTTTATAAATACTCTTGAATTATCTTTTAAGTTAAGCATCAAAATTGACACCTGAACATGAGACAATGACGAAACAAACATTATTTTTTTACTGTTTGGTGTTTACCCTGTAAATTTTTTACTTTTCTGCAAGAACTCATCCTCTTTGTTTAAAATACGTAGGCTATACTGAGATTTATATCAAAAGTTTGCGATTTATTTCAATTTAAAGTTTATGATTATATTGCATTGTATTAGGTATATTACAATAAAAACGAAACCCTGTAGGTATCTACAGAGTTTGTATTTATGTGTCCACTCAGGCGGGCAGATACATATATTGCAAACACGGCTATTTTACTTCCATATCCGTGTAGTGAAGTGGAAGTATGGTATCGACGATTTTTTTTTATAATACTTTTTTTTTTACTGTGTTAGGTTCTCTGAACTACGTATACATTTACATATTAATGGAAACGCATATAGCCCTTCAATTCCGTTTAAAACTAGTATAAGTTTTACAGCCGAGTGTCTAAAGTATTTCTCCATTCAATCACGTATTTCTTCTTCAAATTACTTGCAAATCATCAGCTGTCATGTACAGTATAAAAGTTCAGACCGTTTTTCCATTTGTAAAGTTTTTCGTTTCTTTTGTGTCCTTAAGGTTTTTCTTCCGCTCGCCACAAAAAAGATTCTGCACATCTGCGAACAAATGAATGTAAATCTTTCTCCTTAGCCCGCGATGATTTCCTTTAATGATAATAAAGCTGGCACCCTCATATATTTTTGTCAGTTTGTCTTTATTTCCAAATTCGGTTGCGGATTTGTGCCCTTCGCTTAAGAACTTAGTTTCAATTTCTTAATGGCTTAAAATCATAATTTGTTGGAGGAAGACGGATTATAATTATGAAAATTGTGACCAAGCTCAAACGGTTAAGTTAATTTAATTTCGCAGTGTTGATAATTTAATAATTATTGACCTAAGAACTATTATAAAATTATATTATTAATGGCACCAAAGTATAATATAACATATATTTAGGAGAAGCAGATTTTAAATAATTTTCGTTTATTTTCAAAACTTATGTTTGTATTTTATTTCTACATCTACATAGTGTATATATGGCCAGAACAACTGTATTTACATATGTTCATTTGGCTGATGATATTTTTTTTGTGTACAGGGGCTGAGATTGTTTAATTGTATCCTAATATGAATTAATAAAGATATTAGTCATAGTAAAGGAGGTAGGTATTCAAAATAGATAAAACTGACTAACATAACACAGCCACACAAAAAAAAGTTTCTGACCTGGAGGTCTCACTATATATACTATATGTTTTTGGGGTCGCTGAATCCGAATCCGGGGGATCAGTTTCATCCCAGCATGTCTGGGTTCGGCCATAACCTCAAAAAACATCCTCAAATTTGCTATATCCATTAAAACCATAAACCCTATAATAACCATATAGAACCAACCTAATATATAACCAACTGACCCCACAACCTAATAACTCCATAACCCCATAGCCACATAACCACATAACCCCATAATCACATAACCCCATAACCCTAAAACCCGGTAAATAAAAGTTTCTGACGTGAGGGTCTCACTATGTGTACTGTATGTTATTGGGGTCGCTGAATCTGCATCCGGGGTCAGTTTTATCCCAGCGCGTTAGAGTTCGGCCATAACCTCAAAAAACACTCTGAAATTCACCATATTCGTAAAACCACAAACCCTATGGCTCTTAATCCTCATGACACTATAATACAATAACCCAATAACCCCACAGCCACATACCCACATAGCCACATAACTACATAACCCTATAACTCGATGCTGTAATCATGTAACGCAATCTCTCACAATGAAACTGATTTTACAGTTCTCAAGCAAATACACACCATAAAAAAATCTATAAATAAATAAATCTGTAAATAAATTAATTAATCTGCGTGCTTGGATGAAACTGACCCCGGATTCGGATTCATCGACCCCAAAAACATATAGTACACATAGTGAGACCTCCAGGTCAGAAACTTTTTTGTGTGGCTGTGTAATTTTTAGGAATTACAAATTACACAGTTGAATTTCGGGGAATTCGAATGCCACATTATTATAAAATATACCCAAGTCATGGCGGTCACAAAAGTCATAAAACTATGTTTGCCATAAAAATATACCTATAGGTTAAAAAGGTCATCAAAGTCATATCCAAATATCACACTTAAGAATAAAGCCTAATATTTTTATTAATTGTCGTGTTAAATGTGAAAAAATTGGATATGAAAACAGTGATCTCTAGGCAGCAGTTTTTAAAGTTAATTTTGAAGAAAATCTGTTTAACAAGAGTAGGTACCAACAAATAAACGGTCAAAAGCTTCGCAGAAAAATTAATTGACGATATTAGACCTTAAATGCTCTAAATCTTAAATGCACTCTTCCGACTTTTCTAATCAATTTGCACGACGTGTAGAACGGCTGGCAGAATCGGACGAAAGAATCAGATGTGTATGTGCTAAATCCGACGTACTTGTACGTCGTGCTAAACATCAACTGCCTTGGATTTCTGACCGTCTTCGTACCCCCGATCGAGTAAATAAAATGTGTGGACAAAATCCGTCGTACATTCTGTGCCATCGTAGCTAACAGTGTTTATTGTCAAGAGTTTAACACAATATCAAGTTTTCGGCAAATAAACAAGTAAATTTTAACAGAATGTATAGAAATGTATAGGAGCTTTCCAATCCTTTGTCCATTTTGAACGATTCCTTTTTTTTTTTTTTTTTTTCGTTGCCAACACCACCGCCACTGCCAATCACTTGTGCTTTGTTCAACTGACCAACTGTTTTGCACCTCTTGTAAATCGGATAAACAAAGTGTGTAGGGCCTATTAGTAGCTAATCCGTTATGTGCCATTTACATAAGTCTGAGAGACCCAAATATTATAGAGGTATACATTATTTTCCAAGTGTAAGGTAATTTATAGCTAATTCAGTATGTATTGGCTTTTAGGCACTTTTCTTATAACTTTTCTTATAGCCGGCAGATCCGTGCGGCGGGCCATAATCATGCGCGTCATACTACTTACTACTTGTATGTGCAAAAACAAAATTCATGAAAACAATAAATTGTTGCAATTTAGAAAGAGATGTGTTAAACTTACCCTGTTATTTACGTTGAGATATGGCCCGTTGAGATGGCCCGCCGCCCGGATCTGCCGGATTTACTTATAACAATGATGTAGATGGATCGGATTTTGGCTACCAATAACCTTAAAACTAGCAAAATAGTAAAATATATCCAATATTTTATTTCCTACAACATTGGTTACAAAAAAAAAATAAAAAAAAGAATATAACTTTAAAAAAAAATAAGTTAAACATCTTTATGAATATTGGACATCTGAAGGCCGATTTTTGGAATCAGGAGCACAGCCAGATTCCAAATATTCTTCGCGGGATAAACATAGAAATTTTAGGAATAACTTGCAGTTATACATACTTGATTTTTTAATATTTTTTCTAATTGTAAGATAATAACGCTTTTTATTATTGCCATCACTGTATGTCTCCTGTTCTATCAATAATATTCTGTTCAATATTGTTTGCTTCATCGGCAAAAGGAATGTTATTTTCAACAGCTACTTCATCCATCGAGCGCCTTAAATGGACCTGTTCTTTTTTTGTAGTCTATGCTTTGGTAAGTTTTATTAAAACCCGCTATTTGCCTCCCGAAAATACGACCTACCTGTTTTTATTTTTTTTTAAGTTATAAACAATAATAATTGAAATTATAAACTATTGAAATTTCTTTAACACCATTGGTCGCGCCTAGCATCCAACCCAAATCCGTCGTTACTTTTCTCAGAAAACGAATTACACTCATTTTACGACACTAAATGATAGAAAAGTACCCGGAAACTCAAGACAAGATTGTTTCTACCCCTTTCCACAAACATAATAATAATTCTAAAGTCTGAGAGATGGGGCATACCCACTGCCGGGTTAACAGAAGATTTTTTTATTTTAATTTAAACTCTGGCATACCTGATACACTTTATTTCACAAGGAAGTACCTATATTATAATATGCATGGTGTACTTTTATTCGTATTTAGTCTATAGAATCGTTTTTTCATTAGAAACCGTCAAACGTAATAATATGTGAGTTTGTTTGCACCGTTTCTTTGCCTCTGTTAAAATATTACCGGATCTAAATGGTGTTTATACTCCTGAAAACCGATTATTTTAAATGGAATACCCTATAGATTTTTACAAAATTTAAAGAACACACAATTTTGAGTCGAAATGCTGTAACCATACCTAAAATCAGCCGTTTCGGAGATATTTATGTTTTAAAAAAAATGACAGATGTTAGGGTCTAAAATATCCATTAACTAACCTGTTGCATTCAATTTGCAAATTGAATGTTTTTGGTAACATCAGCAAAACTATAAAAGATATATATGAAACCTTATATTTCTGAAATTAGAAAAACCTGAAAATTTCTATTTTCCAGTGACATACAGCTTCATTTAAAAAAAGTCAAGTATTACCTTGTAATTCATTTGGTTTGAAGATCACGTACCTTTGTATATTTTATCATAACATGAAATATCTGACTAAAAAAAGATTAAGAAAATTATGAAATATCCAAGTTATAGACCCCGTATAACAACGGATCGCAGCAACCATTGACAAATGGACCAGGAAAAATAGAAGAACGTTAGCAAAACTGTCATTTAAAAAATATTGAGCTACATTTCATTAATTTATATTTATTAGTAATTGTTTAAAACAAAAATAATGTTTAGCTTAGGAAATAATGTTTAGTATAGGAAAAGTTTGAAGTTATTTATTTATTTTTAAAAGAAATATGTCGCGACCTACTGAAGCAAAAATAGACATGGTATGTAATATTTTTGAAAAGGGAAAAAATCGAGGAATTAGAATATGCCATGATATACAGAGTGTTCAATTTAAAAAACCATAACCTTCAGTTAGTTTTTTGGTTTCTGATGTTCAATTGTATTTTCTCAGAGCATATTATAAAAACACGTGCAAAAATGTATAACTTTTTGTTTGAGGAACTTTTTTCTACTTTCAATTATAAACTTGTAATAACTTATCAAATTATGGAAACTAACCAGTACGGTGGAAAAAATGTCCATTTCAATATCAATGTTCTCCTTAGAACACAGCCTTTTTTTACTTAACCGTTGTTGCGTTACCAAAATTAATTATTTTAAGTCGAAGGTAATAGAAGCGAGAAGAAATCTGTACGTCGTCCCTGTTACATTCATCTATACACTCCTGTGACGTTGACGAAACCCCTCACTTTTTCTTTTCAACAAGATAAGCAAGTGTGACATCGAAAATCTAACATTTCCTCCTCTATCCATCAAGCTCGGTAGCTGAGGTAACAACATTACCAAACCAATGGCAAAGAAAGGAACGAGAAAAGATAAGAAAGCTGTATCATGTAATTTTATTTACCTGGAGCTGTCTACTTTATTTGATATTTTAACCACGCTGTTACAAGGAATACAATATACAAAGTGGATGTGGAAGTAAAAGCATATTTTTCTCTGTACAAAAATAATAGGGGTTTTGAAGGGTTAACATGACATATATGCACCTGCTACGTGACCTAATTTCTAGAGATCGCAAAAAGTAAGGCTCATTACAGGCCGCCACGGTATATAAATAGATTCATTACTGTAGATTAGAATTACTGTACATTAGAATCATTACTGTAAAAATTACGTTGAAAAATATGTTATAAAACTAATTGTATGATCTAGATATAAAAAAAAATGATCTAGAAGTTAATAAAGTAAGGAAAAATTTTCATTTTTATTTAAATAGACGTATAAAATAAAATAAAAAATAACACTAATATCGATAAGGACCCCTATAATTCACCATTAGAAGTAATCAAATTTTTTCAACTTGTCTGTACGCTTTCAATTTGTCTATGCTTTAGACTTATAGAATTTTGAGCCGATTAACGTATTCGGCTGCGCCTAACGAATTTCAAAAATCTTGTTTTATTTTTTTTTTCAATTTAATTACCAATTATAAAAACTACAAATTACAAAATTCTTTAACTTTTTTCGTAAACCATTTCGCGAAATGGAATTTTTTTCACGTTTTGCACGCCATATTGGACCTGACACATCGTTTTTTATCAATTGAGTAGTTCTTCGTCACTTTAGTAATTCTTAGAAACGTTGTAAATTTCAGGTTTTTGAAAAAAATTGATCGGCCATATTGGATCCTCCATTTTGAATTCACAGAATCCGACTACAGATTTGAGATCAGCATCCTGAAAACCCCCGAATACCAATTTTCATGAAAAAATGCCTGGAATAATTTAATTGTGTTAAGGGTGGTTCACCCCTTCTGGGGGTATTTTTAAGGAAAATGCCGAAACACGTAAACTTTATTTTGACATAGCGAATACAAAAATATTTTTTTTATTAATTTTCAAGCAATTTGCGAATTTTTATTATCGAAAATTAAAATAAAATATATTTCACCCCCTAAAATATAAGGGGTTGCAACATTTAATAATCAAATCATAACGGATTAATAGTAAATTTTATAAGGAACAATGTCCATTTTGTTTAATCGAAAAAAATTGAATTGAATTCGAGATATTTAAAAAAAAGTGTTTTTGGGAGTAAACTCAAAGTTACTTATTAACAAAAAATACCGCTAGTAATTTTCTACTTTTTCTGTCAAATTGATATCTCTCGTCCATGAATTAATCAGAGATAAGCTTTTGTCTTCCGTAGTCACCTCTCATCGAAAAACTAAACGGTCATAAAATAAAGTTCTAAAAATAATAATTTATTTTTATTTCTTAGTTATCTTCAATTTGGTCTAATCAAGGTTTAAGATATTTTTCTGGTCTAAGAGTTATGAGCCAAAAACGAATCCAGTTTCGAGTTAACTACCCTTAAATTTTAAGTGACAGGTACGAATCTAGTTGCTTATTTGCATCTTAAGAGTGAGCACTTGTCTCTACAGATGACAAAAATATCATATAAATATAAACTAAAAATAGAGGGCCTTGAAGGACTCTAGTTCCACATGGACGCATTTTTTTTCCTTTTTTGATACTGGAATGTATCCATCAGCCACAAATCATTTATTTTGACCCAAGAACATGCTGTTACATTTTTGACATACATCTTAGGAACACCCTGTATATATATAATGCAACCTGCAATCTGTAAACAAAAGGTCCTATATATAATTTTACTGTTTCAAGAAACACTATCTTTTATTACCGTTTCTTCTCAGCCTTTATTATCTATTGAAAAATATTAATTATGTTGATGTTTTTTAGTCTATTTGCATTGAAGGTAGGGTATTTTTTTAATATGGTAGAAGTGTGTAAAAACAGTACCTAATTTCATACATATGCAAAAAGTAAAATTTTGCATATAGGACCAACCCATGTTGCCTTAGGGATAAAAAATATTACCAATTAAAAAAATCTGTGGAAGGCAAGGCGGTGTGCAATGAGCCACGCACATTGTCCTTTGCCGACTGCTTGAGCGCGAATTGGGCATGCGGACGAATGATGAGACACAGGCGAGGCTTTAAGGAAAAAGCATATGCGCAGAAACGCTTTGTTGTTTAAAGATATAGAAAGTCTTATATATGTCTTATATGTCAGGGTTTATGGAAAATAGGAAACTCATGCTTATTGTGAAACGTTGACCAATTACTTATTGGCATATAAAAAAAATATTATCCCCCCAACTTCTTACCCGGTTAAGCTTAAAATCTAATCACCTACAGATCTAGTTACTGCGGATACGTAAATTTTACAAATCTCAAGTTGATATATATCTTAGTGTTCTCAAGTTATCGTGTACAATTATGTATGTATATCAACATACATAATTAATTTTAGTTTACACTTAACATCTCAACTCGAATATTTTGGACGAATACATATTATGCTTTTTTTATTGATTTTACACAGATACTATATTTTCAATACACTGTGAAGGTGTAAAAGTAAAATTACCTTACTCCGTGACTAATCTCTCATCTCATTTTCACTGACCCTAGTTCTATAAATGCTAATGGAAAAGTTTATAGTAAAATTTTGATAGGCTCGTATTTTTTTTTTTCGTAGCGTAGGAACTTAAAAAAAGTTATCCCCTGCGGTATCGGAGTCGTACCGTAATTTGGAGTTGCACAACCGTTTTCCAGATTTACCGTATTCCGCTGGGGAGAGTGCTCATAAAATGAAGTGTGGCCGCCTATAAAAATGTACGTCGCGTCACTTATGGTACACAGTTGGCACTTTTAAAATTTATGTTGGGGTATAAGGGTATGTTACTGCGCTTGTTGGAATTGAGGATATATTTACTTCGCTACGTGCGGCATTGGTACACATTTATGTTAAATTGATTGAGTTTTGCTTGCGCTTTTATTAACGTATTATTTACACTTCCTAAATTGCAGTACAAAATCAATACTTAGTAAATATATGTTGTAAAAGACGCGAAGGTTCTGCATGAAAACGTTACATACAAAGTAATTTTACATGAAAAGCAATCGGAATGAGCTAGTCTCCTAAATAATCTGGAAATTTATACGGTGATACTACAAGAAATCTGAACCAACTAGGTAATTGTGTGCAATTGAGCTTAAATTAATTAAGGTTACCTCACTGCTCACGTTCTCTGGAGACTACAAAAACTGTAAATGGATATGTCAGATTTATAGGTACATGATTTGACAATCTTATATTTTGTATTGTTATATTATTTACTGTCTGTATTATTATTATTTGTAGAGCCAATTTTTATCTAGTCAAATGCGTACATCGTACATTTCGTACCTATATGGCCATTACTTTCACATTATGACCGTATTGTTAGTACATCACAACAGGATTTAACAAGTAGGATGTTATCTTTTGTCCTTCATAATTCAAATAAGCCAACAATAATTGAATCAGTTGTTGCTTAAACTTAAACACTACACTTTTGGCAAGTTCTGGGGAATTAAAAAAAAAAGATTCTATAGCAACACATACGTTGTTACAGAACGTTAATATTCACAAAATGTATTTATTATCGGGGTAGATATGGTACTTGAATGGATTCCCGAATGAGTTAATTAAGCTACCAATGTTCCTGATTATATTTTTTTATCAGTCAGTATATTGTGAAGAATAAAATAACATACGATGAAAAATTGCTGTGTGAAAACTACTAGAAATACAAACCGTTTGGCGTGTATAATTGCAGAAGTGGTGCGTCGTAGGACCCTGGGATGTCGGGAGAACCCTACACGTGGGCGATCACTTCACCCACGTTGATGAGAGATGAGAGCACTGGCGGGAGATGGGCCCGACAAAATAGAATGGGTGGGAGGAGCACCACAAAACATGACCACCCCACGTTATTTTTACGTAGTCTACTATTCTAGAGTTAAGCACCACACTGCTGAAAACCAACACGTAATTTCACTGCATGGGTGAAGGGAAGTGTTTTAGCACCATTTGATAAAATCCGGTTGAAAAAAACATTCTGGATAGTAAACTCATTTTGGCCAAAAATTGACTTGATGTTTAAGCAACAACTGATTCAATTATTTTCTGTTGAAGTATTATTTTGGAAGTCAGAACTTAAACTTTAATTTGATATGATGTGAATCAAGTCCGTCCTTTTTGGTAGAATCGTTAACGCCTTTGTTTAATGCCTTTCCTAAACGCAATCAAAATGACAGAGAAGAATAGTCTGGTAACTAAAGAATAGCAGATATACTTAAACTGGAAATAACTTATCTACAATGTTCAAAATATCGATTTGAAAATGACACATACAGACTTATACATATCGCAAATTTGTCGCAGTAACCCTCAATAAATAAATAATAAATAAAGTGAAGGATTAAACATTCCTTGAGAGGTATACATACAATTACTCGTACGAGTATTATAACAAACATATATCTGGTGTCAATGCGATCATAAACCTTATCTCATTATGCTTATTAGAGCTTATTTTGATAACTACCTAAATAACATTTCCAGTCTTATAACAAATTCAACGAACTTTCCAAATGGAATACGCTATTAAAAAAAAATGAATAAATAAATTCCACCACAAAAATTGACATTCTCCCTCTAGAAAGAGGGTGTCACAGCATATTTTAGAGGGTGATTACTAGACTTGAGAAGATGGCTGTAATAGCAAAAATTCTTTCGAAAAAAAAAAAATTCAAAAACACCTGCCTCACTATCTTGGAAACGGCTTGCAAAATTATGCGAAATATGTTTTTTTTTCATAATCACCAAGTAGATACATGCGATTTTGTCGAAATTTCGAAATTTGTAAAAATTTTAGTAATATAAATTATTTCATCTCAGCACTTCGTTTTTGAGATTTTATAATAGCTGTATCTTTAACCAAAATTAAAATTTTGCAAAAAATACAAGAATAAATAGTTCTAATATCCACTTGGTAATTCTGAAAAAAAATCGCCGTTTCCTAGATCTGGTGAGGCAGACGTTTTTTGAAAATTTTTTAGGTAAGTTTTTTGTTTTATTATAGCCGTCTACTTAACTTAACTACTTAACTTAGGTTCGAGACCACCGAAAATATTATCGGTCGAAAAATACGAGAATATCAAATTCCACCAGCCGTTACTGATCAATAGGATGTTCCTACTGAAAATTTAAAGTTCTTTGCACTTCCGCTAAAACTAGAAGTGTTATTCAGGTCTTTAATATGTCAAAATAAGCATACATGCGTGTATTATACACGCTGGTTGATATAGCAAGTCTCATTGACATTTCTCCCTAAAAAAGTAGGAATAGGCGACAGATATTTTGCCAGAGCGTGCAGATAATTTTTACTCGTGCCAGATCAATTTTTAAACCCAATAGAACACACTCTAACCATTAGTAACAGATATGAATTGAACTGAGTATCGATTTTATGGCGGAAGCGCTCTACAGCATCTATACGAAAATGTTATGACTCACTTAATTGACCAATCAAAATTGGGAATAACTGAGACTTCAGTAGATTTCAAATAAAAGAAACACTAATTGTTGCAGTTCCAGAGCCGATGTGTATTGAGCCCGGTATTATGTTTCATCCGTGGAAATGCATTAATGACAATCGTAACCGTCGTATATATTGCGCAATAAATAAGAATTTTTTACACACCGGTAGTTACTTTTCGCCATAAGACCTTTTTATTATTGGATGTGCCAATAACTATTACATATTTAATTCCAATTGGCAATAGTATAGCAGTAAATTGACACGTACATAACATTTATTCAAGAAATATTTGCAAAATTGTTTCAAATTAAAGATGTTCGATCAAGATTTCTGTATATTAATGCAAACATGAGAGGACTATTCTGAGAAGTCAAAATTGTGAACTGAAACTATGCCACATTTTTTTTAGCATGAAGATCCGGATCGCAATAAGAAATTAGATAAAACATACATGTGTCGTTTGGTGTGTTTTTGAGGTGGAAAAATTCAAATATCATATTGTTAAACTTCTATTCTGATTTGTACTTCCCAATTTCACGTAGTCATCGTGGGATGAAGGGTAGAAAATCCAAAGGCCATAAAAGTGAAAAGGCCAAAAAGCTCGAAGATCGAAAACTAGGTTAAATCACAAGGTCAATCTAGAGTAGGTCCATCGATCAAAGTTAAGTAGATCAAGAAGTTTAAGAAGGTACATATGTCAAAAACAAGGAACTTGAGGATGAGAAGGCTAATGGGTTAAAGTCAAGGAGGTCAAGGTAGAGACTGTTGTTAAGGAGGACTACTAGGTCAACTGATAAATGATTAGGAGGGCGATTATTTAATTGCAATGAATCCAAGAAGGACAAAAAACAAGGAAGTCATTGGTCAATGTCAGGAAAGACAATTTAAGGTTAAGAAGGACAAGATCAATTTGTCACATCAAGGAAATGAATGAGACGAAACAAAAAGTTAAATTATGCCCAAACAGCTTGTCAAAAGAAATTAGTTGCAAAATAATGTCTCTGCCATTAATTACAACATGTATACAATAAGCACAGCACCAAAAAACATACTAAACTCTTTTTAGTAAACTAAACTTTTAACTAAAACTATCATTAACAAAGTATATTTTAATAATTTCTGAGTTAAGCGGACGGCACAAGTAAAGTTTACGTAGTCGAGGGAATTGGTTGCCAGTAACCTGTATCTTATTTCAGTGTCTGTCAAATTTCATCCGTAAATACTTAAAGTCCTTAAAACAAAGACGACAGTCAGGGAGTTCTGAAGTAGCAAACTTAGTTCAAATATTTGTACTAGTAATGCATTTCCATTAGTAGAGACAGAAATAAATCGTTAGTTGGGTAGCTTCACTCTAATTTTTCTTGAAGGAAGTGATAAATTACTTCTTGCAGTAAAGAGAATATACGAGCAAAAAATTTAGTATCGGCTGTAACAAAAGTAATCAATTTTATTTTAAAACTATTGAAGAGTCTTATAGTATAAATTGGAAGATATGTGCATATGTACAGTTTGTGAGAAATTCCACCAGCTGCAGCAGCTGTTTATATACATTATTTTTTTTAAGTGGAACACCCTGTAATTTTTTTATTACAACGATATAACATACATGTGTCATACTTTCTTCCACAGGTTTTTGAAATCGGGAATGTGTTGTAATTTATAGTACACCGTGGATAGTTCCTCTTTGTTATCAAAAATAAACACAAAAATTGATGTCTTGATGTTTTTGTTGCTTATGATCAGTGAAACCTATGTTTCATTTGAGGTAAAATACTCAATACTCTCAAACTTAAACTTATAAACTAGTAAAATTTAACGGAAAGCTGGTTTACAATTCCATAATGTAGAATATGGGCTATAATATTTAATATAATTGATACGCAGGCTCAAACCGCATTTTTCAAAACTTTATATCTTCTGAATGCTTCACCTTAGATATACACAATTTCACAGATCTGTAGAGAGCAAAATGTAAACAAAACAAAAAACGATTTTGAGAAAATATTCTATATCCCCCACTTTGTGAAAACCGTTAACTTTTACATATTTCTATAAAAAAAATAACTTTTACAAATTAACCAGTAGCGTTATATAATTAAGTTGAATTCAAATGAATCTTCTTAAAAATTGCTGGAGGTAATATACAATTAGTATAGTATTTGATTATGCATTAGGCATTTGACAAGTTAGTCACTAAATTCTAAAAATGTAACAGCAGGTAACATAACAAATAGTTTGACCATTAACTCAAAACAAAACCAACACAAATCACGAAAAATACACGTGAATAACCTTGCAGATTAGAATATGTTCAATTTATTTATTTATTATTTATTCATTTACAATTTATCGTGTAAATGTATGCATAAATACATGAATAAATCTGTTGCATAAAAGTGCACAATATTATATGATCGGCGTTAAAATAATCTTTCTTAAATAAAGACTGTTGCGAATACTTATATCATTGAAACACAAGCGGCGTTTAAAGCAGATAAAACTTCGTAAACCAATTTCCGTAGAAACCGAAAAATTTAAATTTAACTTTGAATATTCAGATTTAAATGTTAAAGAAACAGTATATCTACCTAATCTACCGCGAGAATGCATTAACTTTCACAACTTCCCAAAATTTTCGAATTATATTTTCCAACTGTAATTTTAATCAAGTTAAAAACGTAAGCGGAACCAGATTGTTATGCCGGGGTTGAATTCATCATAAACCCAATTGAAAGTTTCAAGTCTTAAATGAAATTGCATACGATGCTTTTCATCTTTCGAAGCTAATTTCGCGGACCTTAATAATTCATTTATTCGGTTTATGTGGTATCACGAAAGGCCTTATCTTTTTTTAACATTATTAGCAGAGCCGTACAATTTTACCGATTTTATGAAGCTCTACAACGGGAGGGGGAAAGACTTTCCAAAGGGGTCACAATAATTACATGATTATATTGTAGAAGTAATTAAAGAGGCTTGCCCATATTTTATTTAGCCTGTGAAATGATTTGAAAACATTTCCCACATCGTTACGGTTTTCGTCGTCGTTTTGTTCACATGTATCTCTCTAGGAATGGCAAGAGAATTTGTATATCGAGATATTGATCATATGTTATATTGGAGAAAAATACATATTGATATCTACAGAAGGGTACAGGACTTCAACAGGGATATGTCACAAAATCGTATGTGATATTTGTTGAATTCTAACATAACTTCAAAACAACCAAATAGAAAAACTGTCGAAATATTTTGTAGCAAGTTATCCATTTACATGACCTTAACAAAAAAAATGCCTTAGAATGGAGCAAAGAGCACATGTATAGGAAAACTATTAATTATTAACTATTTGTTGCGAAAAACGTAATATACCATTTATTAGCACATACATACGTGGTGTGTAAAATTAAGTAATGAGACTGATTTTTTTTTTAATTTTTTTCATTTGAAGTAACGTCTCCTTCAAAATAACACACTTGGGAAGCCCCACAGCGCTGGAGACGGTTCTTCCATTCCTCATAGCAGTACTGGAACTCATATACTGGAATAGCCTTCAGCTGGTCGGTTACAGTCGTTTGAATGTTTTCTATGGTCCGAAAATGACGTCCCTTGAGGTGATTTTTCAATCTCGGGAAGAGAAAAAAGTCACAAGGATTCATGTCAGACGAATAAGGAGGCTGAGGAGCCACAGGAATGTTTATACTGGCTAAAAACTCGTTTACTGAAATAGCTGTGTGACAAGGCGCATTGTCGTGATGCAACATCCCATTGTTCTTGATGTTTAGTCTCACACGCATGACTTTTTTCGAAGTTTTCCAAGAACCTCTGTGTAAAAGTGTTGATTTACTGTTTTGTCTGGAAGCACAAACTCCTTGTGGATAATTACCTGGCTATCAAAAACAGAAATCAGCATGCATTTGATCTTCGACTTGCTCATTCTTGCTTTTTTTGGGTCTTGAAGAGCTTGAACTGTGCCATTTTATGTTAACCTACCGCCCTTCCCGGTCCCGTCTCCGCAGTGTTGCTAGATCGGGCGCTACGTTGCCAGTCTCATTACTTAATTTACACACCTCATATGTTATCAGTTTCTGTTCAGGTCTATTCGCCTCCGAAAGTACTCGTACATACATAGGATTAGATCCTTTAAATAATGTCAAAACAATAAGTTGCCGATCTCTTTTTACATACTACATGGCCGGACATAAACAATAATAGTGACAAAAGCTAACACCACTCGCTGACAAGTTATGGTATGATATATTTAAATATTAGCAATCCGATATTTCCAGTTTTATTCAAGTTATGCAAGGATATTCCCAGTTTTAACCCTTTACGATAAATTTTACCCGTAAATTACTGTGGCATTTTTTATCTATTTCTGGTTACACTTATTGAAGGTAAAGACAAGTATGTACACGCAAATAACAACAGTCATGATACAATCAATGACACGTCAATGATGTTCTCTGTCCGCACATGTTTGCGACTGAGGCTGGATCAGTTGACAGTCTTATAGAAGTAGTAAGTAGTACAGTAACATACATGATTGAATTACGTTTAATAAATATTATTGAAGCTAGTTCTGGCAACATGTCAAATAATCGTTCAGATGAAGAAGATATATCGTCGTTTAAAGATTCAGCATCATAAAACGCAGTTTTTGGCCAAACTGAGTTCATATTGGAGAACTTAGTTTCTTGATTTATCCACCTGTAGCACTGCTATCCGCAGTTTTACCAACTTCACACAACTAAAATCTTCTGGCAGCACAGCACACATCAGTTTTTTTGCTCTGCTGTAAGTTGTGAAAACTAAGTTGTGTGATGCTTAAACGACGACATGTAATTGACTATGAGCAATACAATTGTATAGCAACTTCATATTTTTCCACCTCTTCAACGAATTTAATGTTCGGTGTTTCTTAATCAACTAATCGTTCATTTCTAATGCCCAAAAACTACATTTGAATATTTTAAACGTCCAAAAACTTCGAAAAATTTGCACTATACAACCATGCGACTAAACTCGTTCCGTGACCTACCAGCGAGATTGCATATGACCAGTTGGTCTAATTTTTGTCGACCCATATGCGACTCCCCACTACTCGGCTACAGTACAACAAAAATAGCTTTGCGCGCGTACTCCGCACAACGAACTTAGTTCAAACACACAATAACAGACTGTACTTCTCGAAGCGTTCACGGCTGCAGGTACATAAGACGTAAACACAATTTCATTTTATTTACTGCGGCCAGTCAGGACTACTTTGAGACTACTTCAGAGGACTGAAGATTAGATAACTTAAACCGAAAAAATACTGGGTGTTCTATTGAAATTAAACAAGTCATGACGATTTTGAGGTTAGAAAAATGAATAATAAATTATTGAATACTTTTCCGAATACATTTTTGAATTTACTTTACTTGCAGAGAGAATCTTATGTACTTTTTTGCAAAAAAAATTAAATGGGAGCCATGTACCCAAAAAAATGTATATAACCTGTAATATATTTTAACAAAAAAATTTTGCAATTATTCCAAATTTGTAAAAATATATAGGGTGTTTCATTCAAATGAAAGAAGATAATTGTGTATGAGATAGATCTGCTGAGTGTATGAGAGTAAGTGGGTGAGAGTATATGTGAGTATATGACGCACATGAGTGTATGAGATAGATCTGCTAACAGCCTACATCTGTAGACAGCCTGTAGAACCGCCAATATAAAAAAGTGGTAAAAAAAGGTACAAGATTTTAGTATTCTTTGTCAGCCTACGTTTCTATAAATTAAATACGCATTAAAAACTCTGTATAATTCATAAACCTGTATTACATACATGTAGTACATTAAATTATTGTTTTAACCATATGTAATACAATCTTTATCGTATGAACTGTTGCATGAAGCAGTTATCTTATAATACATTTAACAGTCAACACATCCTCTGTCTAATTAAAACCTTAATGCTTTTACGAACAACAAATAAGGAAACCTTATTACTCCAATATGTTCGTCATATGGACAATGTCGAAGCGTTTATAGGCACTTATGCCGCTAACATATTTCTTATTTTCCCTTAGGGACGTGTTTTCTCTGATTTTATAGCCTGGTGTTATATAACTCCAGCTGCCGTTTTTCCTTTTCTTTTTGTCTTGAACTATGGTTTTTAGTTTAGTAGGTCGTAATTTAAATATACGTATATCCATGATTGGTTCAAATTTGGAATATTCTTGAGGATATTTATCTATTGGGATTTAAAATGTTTAAATGATAAAATATTCTTGAATGTACCTCTGAAACGATTCACATGCTTCCCATCTATGTATATACATATAGTAAATGTAACTTACTTAGTTTTAAATTAATGAATCCAAATCAGGTAATCTAAAATCCACTTTTAATGGGAATACCGTTAATACAAAAATATACATTTTGAATGAAATTACAAAATGTAGTATCAATTGTTCTTTTCAGTAATATACTGAAGATAATAAACAAATGCAGAACTGGGCATTTTATTGAACTCATTTTCAATTAGTCAGCAAGAAAGGTTATTTGTAGGATCTTTAGATAAGTCGATAGATTTTCCTTGTTTAGTACATGTTTTCGTCTAGCGTAAACACACGAGTCATCGTTCGGAAGACTGTAACATAGTGCCGGTGCTATGTGGAAAAATCGAGAATGGGCTAGGGTGGCCTCGATTATATCTCGCCACCAGAGACTTCTCGATTGACCGGCGAAAAATATAAAACCATGGCGAGGCCGCGGAGAGGCCAGTCTTTAAAATAAATACATACGGGCAACGTTGTAAAACTTATATTAATGTAAATCCGAATATAATTTTTTTGTATATAAATTTTTATAGTGTTAATTATTAGAATATTTTCGTTATTGTATTTATGTTAAAATAATTTGAAAATAAATCACGTTTTAAAAGTGCGTGTTTAATTTTCACACCAAAATGAACCCGAGGTGAACAAAACGATACATTTGCTGTTAGCAAGCGGACTGTATAAAAATACTGTCAACAAACAATTAAATTAAATAAAAACCCGGTATATGTATATAAATTAGTGAAATTGCTAAATTAAAATTTTTATTAAAGTACCTTAAAGTAGCGGATCTGAGAAGAGAACTTGAAGAACGGAAGTGTGAAATCACTGAGAAAAAGGTCGAGCTGCTACAGAAAAGGCTTATGTAAACTCTGGAAAATAAAGGTGAAAACCCCGACACATACTTATTCAAAATTTCTAGTGATGTTTAGACTTAAGAGGGATGGAGAAAACATTACTAGAAAAGTTTGGAAATTTGGAAAAGATTTATTGGAAAATTTGAAAAACTTGGTCCACAGATTTGCCCAAATGGGCGAATATGTAAATGGAAAATTCGGGGAAACTAAAAATAAATTAAAAACATGGAATAAGGATTCCATATTAAATTTTCAGAAATGAAAAGATTTGCATCGTTTGGAAAAATTGAGAACAACGAATGGTCAATATCGCACTAATGTAGCGTAATGGACAAGTTGAGTAAACAGCAATCACATGTAAATTTCGAAAATTCGCATGAAACCACCACAGTTTGATGGTAAGTGTCCCTGGGTCAATTATCTACAACAATTTGAGGCTGCAGCGAAGGCAAATGCTTGATCGTTGGCAGAGAAGTCTACAACGTTGACATTGGCGTTAGTTCAACTTATCCGACATCTGAAAGTGTGTCCCATCTCGAGCATGTCCACCTCTCGCAGTTAAAATGTCTGGAGTCTGTATCAGATATATTTTTCATTTTAAATAGCCTACTTTTACCTAAAAGAAATAAACACATATGGCAACGTTAGAGAGTTTGGAATACGATGACTTTGAAGTCATATGTCTCCAAAATTGTTCTTTCCGATATATTAATTTTTTGCATTACTATATGGCGGGTATAGCCATGATCTTCTGACGGCATTTTCTCAAAAAAGGGTCAGAAATATAAAGCCAATCTGTCCGAGTATTTTTTACAAAAACTTTCCCATAAAGAGATATTGACTATATTCAAAACTATTTAACAAGTAATTTCTTCATCAAAAGTAGATATTTCTCTAAACAACTCAAAAATCAACTTCAAGCCGAAAGGGGATTACAGACCAGGTCCTGACTGAACAAATGACAAAATAGTTTAAATGAAAAGTGTTTCTCAACACTTGCTGTGGTTGGTCGCAAATATCTTTTTTTTAACAATTAAATATACTACTTTTATCGCCATTTTGGAATCTACATTAGATGCGCCTTTGGAAAACATGGTTGTAGTATATTTGTATTACATGTAGTACATTTTTTATAAAGTGCGAATAGTCAAAGTTGGACGATGTTTTTCGTGTATAGGGGGGCTCACTAGGAGAGCTACTCCCCCCGTTTGTATGTCAGACAGCCTTGTACACGTCCATTGTGTTCAACACATCCTGTTTAACACATTGTCCATTGTGTTTAACACATCCTGTTTAACGAGGCCCTTTAAAATCTCTAAGTGCCAAGTAACTGGAGCCTAGGTAAGTCGGTCTCACACCAGCCAAAGCCGGGAAGAGACGAAACATGTGGGGAGGAGTTTCCTCCTCTTCTCCACACATCATCGGCTGTGACGCCAATGATTTTCAGATGTCTATTCATGGAGCAGTGTCCAGTGAACAATTTTATTCTTCCTTACGACAAAATCTCAGCAGTTTGGTGGTGCGTTTTAAATCAGGACCCTTAATGAAGAGTCATAGCAGACGGAGCCCCAGTTGCATATTTTCGCCAATCTTGTTGGTGGCATAATGTTGTCCACTTTTTGACAGTGGCTTCGAATCAACACGATGATTGCAGAGTCAATGTTGAAGCCTGACTGTCGGTTTATATGCAGATTCGTCTGCCACTAACGTGGTTTAGCATACATACTGTTGCACACTTTGTTAACATTAGCGTGTGGATTTCGGTCTGCAATATTTTGGCCTTTTTGCCCAATAGTACTGACGCACCATGTTGAGCCTGCTTATCCAGATTCCAGATTCTTGCTGCGAAGCCGACTCGTCTGCATAGCAAATGAGCCAGCTGTCGCTGGTCAGATCTCTAGTATTTTTCCGCCATGTATTAAGTGCTGGTATTATTACGCTATAACAGCGGTCTGTGATAGTGACCGGGACCATCCCATCCTTCCCCATCTGAAGAATGGGTTTGGATGTCACAACCCTAGGGGCTATGGTTCGATGACCGTTGATCGTTCCCGTAGTGTTCCAGAGGCCACTCCTGCGCAACCTAAGGAAGCCCACACTTGTAGTCGCATCTTTTGAGAAAACTTGAAACCTTTCTGCCTGAGGGAGGGCAGCGATGCCCCCGCATTATTGCCTCCAAGGGTATCTCTTTTTGTATCTAATTGAACTCGTGCTGAGTTTGTTTATACAAAGCGACTCAAAGCCTCCTTGCGTTTTTCCGTAATTTACTGAGGTCCGCGTTCCACCACGAGGCACTGACCTGATGGTTCTTGTAAACTTATTCAAACAGTTTTATTTATTTTTGGAAGACAACCTGAAAAAAATAATTCAATAGATTGGTGTCACAAAAGTCTGTGGTTAGTTCTATTAGTTAGCTCACTATTTCCAAAAAGGTCATATTATACAATGAGAAACGTAAGGAGTCTAATAAAAACGTATTTCTAATTTAAAGCGTAGTTCATAATTTATCTCAAAATAAGAGTGAGTAATTGTTAAAAACAATTTGAAACTGCTCAGAAGAGTAAATAAGAAGCAAAATATAAAATACCTTCCAGCCTGGAAGTTTTTCTTTATTTTTTCATCTATGAGCATTTATTACTATTATTTACTATTGTTAAATAATAATAATTGCCCGCACAGATCCTTGAAAGGACTTCGGCGGTTACTCTTCGGAGTAATTATCGGGTTTGGTTTGGTTTAAATGGATGTAATAAACATTTTAATTAGTTTATAAAACGCAACAGTACTTTATTTCAGTCGGTAATATGCTGAAACATTTTGTTTTATTTGTATGTATTTACTTAATTCATATGGCGGAACTATAGAGCTCAACGTGGAGTGGGGTCAATACTTAATTATAGCGTAGAAATGCAGAACTATACTCATAAAAATTTGAAGTGAACAACTTTTATCAAAACGCCGGCCTTTCGAAATCCTTTACGTTTATGTTACTTAATGTGATCGTCAGCTATAAAATGTGTTTTAAAATAAAAATGTTAACGGACTACGTCGATAAAAATCGAATAAAACGAAATAAACGTGATTGCAAAACGAATTACTGTTTTCCAGTGCAGCTGGATCGTGTAATTGTGGAGAGACACGTCCAAAATAGAATTTCAGTTGCAACCAGCGGTGACTGATTTAATTTGATGATGTATAAACGGTGAAATTAATTATCGATAGGTGCAAACTGTAGTTAAACCCACGAAAATTACAAGTGACCGTTTGTGATTCCCGCATACTCTGGCTTATTTGGTTATCAATTGAAATAATCAATTAACGAAAATCTTGAAAAAAAAATACAAAGGTAATTCTTGAAAAGTGATCACTCTAAAATATTCATGTGGCGTAATATTCATGTTCACATTCATGGTCTAGATGTATGTTTCTGAGGTAGAAGAATCCACATTTTATACTAATTACATATTTACGCTATAAGTTTTTAATATTCAACCTTATCTACTACTTTTCTACATTTTTCTTATTGTTTTGTTGTAAAAATGTTGCACAGCCCCCTTTTTAATTAAACTAATACGTCTATAATTTTACTTCCACATCCACTTAGTGAAGTAGACGTATTGGTATTCATGAAAAATGTTTCAAAAATTGTTATTGATTAGATAGACCCAAAATGTTGAGATTGAAAATTGAAGCGAAAAAAAATTGTATTAACCTTTTTTTGTGTACACGATAACTCGAGAACGTGTTAAGATCTTAGTACTTCAAATTTGAAACGTTTATGTACCGTGACGAACTGACGTCTATAACTGACTATATTTTGAGCATAATCAGTTGAAACATTGGGGGTTAAATAGGGGCAATACACTGTTCCCTTGCCTATAGATAACTCCAAAACGATGCAAGATATGTTCTTCAGATTTAAGACACATGTACAACATACCAAAGTCTACAAATGTAACCGTTTTCAGCTGGATGGGGGGGGGGGGGGGAGTTGAAGGTGGCAAGTATACCAAATAGGTCAAATAAATGTTTTTAACTTTAATTTTAGAAATTGTTAAATGGAAAGACCTCTATAAAAATCCCCCCATTCTTATTTCCCCTCCCCCTAAGGATACGGCAGGAGGGGGAACTAAAACAAAACGTAAGGAAAATATTAAAACATATTTGGCCAAACTAAATATTGAATTTATGTGAATTTTGCTGAGGTTTGGGTTCCTCCGACCTCCTCTTCTCCTTTTAGTGATTACAAAGGAATTAAATGGACTAAAATTAAAAGGAAAGGTATTAAAAGTCGATGAAAACATATGCGAATCGAAAATCAAATCATTAGTTAGTTAAATTTCATTCAAGTTATAATAGACTTATTTGTTGTAGCAAGAGGGGGAGCGTAGGGAGCCAAAACTCAATTTTAAAAAGTTTTAGATACACGCAGAGCAGATATCATTCCTCTGAAAGCTGTAGCTGCGTAGAACGGAGTGGCAACGAAGAAGTATATTCACGAATTCTCATGGGTGCTTACACCCATGCCAATTCTCTCCTGTGGAACTCTTTGCCACTCTAATGCCAAATTACCAGGCATATGTGCGGGACAAGTACCATCGACTATCCAAGTGCCATTTTGTCATTATTAAGTCGCTATTCTCATTTTTTTTTATCTTCACCTAGTATTACATGAAGGAAGGTAAAACTTCAAAGGATCGTAAGGTGAAAAGGAGGGATGACAGGGAGGGACCACAAATGAACGTCGAGATCAGTAAAAGGTGGTTAAAGAGGTCAGGAAGATTAGAGACGACAAAAGGAGGAAAATTTGGGCCACTCGATCGCCCTTTTAGAAACGTCACACGACGAAATTTCATTAGAGTTTTTTTTGTCCATATCGCTAATGTACCCCCGTAAGTGAAAAAAAAACGCCATTCACGACAGTCAAAACTCTGGCCACGTTGCCTATTGGCGGGAGTGATGATGATGATGATGATAAAGTGACGCTAGGGGGTAACGAGGGGGGTCTAATTAATTTTTGGTAGTCTTATTCGTTCTTAGTGGCCCAGAAAACATAGGAATACACACACTACTCGATTTTATATGAGAATTGACATTTTAACTACCAGAAGGGGGAGGTAACGGGGAAAATGCTAGTTAAAATTTTTGTTATAGTCATATTCGGTTTCAGCGACCCCAAAAACAGGGAGGTAGGGGGGTCTACCCTCTGGGTCTTGACATTTTTTTACACGTATTTGTTATATATGTAAATTCCTCGAATATATATGTATTTACATCTCAGATAGCTTGACTATTGAAGATTTCAGAAGTCAAATATATCCAACATTTTTCTGTTCGACATATTATTTTTTTACACTCCTGATAACAGAAAATTGTCCTCTTTTCGAATTAGTTGAACACAATCAGGGTTAGCGTTTAAAAAAAATAACCAATAACGCAAGGAGGATTGGGGGGGGGGAGTACAAAAGGATAAGGACAAGAGAACATGAATGTTGCGGAGATCAAAATGAGAGTAAAGAATGATAAAAAAATTCGGGAGGACAATAAGAATTTAAGGAGGACATTATGTTAGGGGGAAACGAGACTAAGGACAAAATGAGATTTAAGGTCAAAAGAAGACTAAAAAGGATAATTTCATGGTGAGAACTTTCAATAAAAAAATTTTACTTCCTTTCAAAATAGATTTATATAGTCATAAAGTTCATTCAGGTCATAAAAATTATAGAGGTCATTATTTAACATAGAACTTATTATTTGACATAAATAGAAACAGTGTCACCAACCATATAAAACTTCTTAAGACTACTTCACCAGAACCGAACAACCTGACAAAATCTGTACAGTACATTCTTCCCTATAACATATTCTTAATATCATAATAAAAATGATTAGTACTTATTCTTTAAGTATTGCCCTGTTATCCAATTCGTTGAAACATAATGTGGATTATTAAAATATGACCGACAACGTCATAAATTGAAAACGAAAGGCGATTTGCGAATGTGCATACAAATTCTATACATACAACGGGGTCATAAAGTCTGGAACAAAGTCCATAAGATCTTTAAAATACTATAGGACTGATCGATTTTCAACAAGTCAAACTAATATAAAACGGAAATCTTTGATCATTTTCGAGCTATGGTGTTATCCACCTTTATTTGAAGGAGGATTATCATATAGTTCGTCTATTGAAAAAGGTATCTAGTAACAAGAGTAAAAATTTTCTTGACCTGATTCTTTTTGTGAAGTTTATTCTGTTGTTCTATTCTAGTTTTAAAAATTGTTTTAATTAAATTACACAGCACACAAAAAAAATGTCAAGGCCCAGAGGGTAGACCCCCTACCCCATCGTTTTTGGGGTCGCTGAAACCCAATATGACCAAAAAAAAATGTAACTAGCCATTTCCTCGTTACCACCCCCATCCTTTCTCCGCGGGTTTCGAGAGCAGTCCGACCCTAGAGACTCATTGTCGCTAAAAAAAAAAAAAATTTGGGCCCCAGATCGCCCCTTTAGAGACGTCCCACGACTAAATTTCATTACTTTTTTTGTCCAGATCGCTAATGTACCCCTGTAAGTGAAAAAAAACGCAATTCACGGCAGTCAAAACCCTAGTCACGTTGCCTATTGGCGAGAGTGATGATAAAGTGATGCTAGGGGGGTAACGAGGGGATCTAATTGATTTTTGGTAGTCTTCTTCGTTCTTCCCAGAGTCCCAGAAAACATAGGAATACACACCCTACTCGACTTTATATGAGAATTGACATTTCAACTCCCAGAAGGGGGTGTACGGGGGTGGTAACGGGGAAATTGCTAGTTAAAAAAAATTGTATGGTCATATTCGGTTTCAGCGACCCCAAAAACGGGGAGGTAGGGGTCTACCCTCTGGGTCTTGACATTTTTTTTGTGTGCCTGTGTTATTAATACCTGTATTTGTTATATATGTAAATTTCTCGAATATATGTATTTACACATCAGTCAATAGTCAAGCTATCTAGCTTGACTATTGACGATTGAAGTCGAATGTATCCAAAATTTTTCTGTTCGACATATTATTCTTTTTAAACTCCTGATAGCAGAAAATTGTCCTCTTTTCGAATCAGTTGAACACAATCAGGGTTGGCGTTTAAAAAAATAACCGCTAACATTATGCTCTAAAACAAAAGACAATCGGGAACTTCACTGACTGCAACTTTTTGAAAAATAAAATAGACCTGTCCGATCAATTTCTATTGACTAAATAGGCATAAAAAGAAGATTAAAACTAGTCAGTTTTAATCTTCTCCTGAAGATGCCAACTTAGTTGGCGAAACGCGCGTCGAGAAAAGTATAGCAGTTCGGTGTTTCGTGGAAAACGTCCGGTTTTTTGTTTGTTTTTTTCATGTATAAGTTTGCTAATTTATCCAATTGTCATGAGAAATAAGATTCTCATTATCAAAATTTTCTATGCAAAGTCTATTGGAATATTTTGCCTATTATTGTACAACTCGCTGTGTTATCGTTCGATACAATAAAGACAAGAGATGGATAGAATAATGTCAAATTTGCCGTTTGGGTTGAACTAAATGGAGCGGAGCAAAATAGGTTTTTCAACTATACGCGATACGGTTAGGTATTCTGTTTGAATTGCAAAATTTAGCAAGCATGTACACGCCTCTCATAAACAACCGGTAGCAGGAGCCTGCAAGTGGAATAAAATGCAACAGTTTCATCTACCTCCAGAGACCGTTACATTAATTATGCGCTGTAATTACTGGAGACCCATGTTGGACCATCTATCTCGAGCGCCGCAATAGGGGTTATAAAATAATAAAATTGTTACACACAAATTAAATTACAGACTGAGCTGCATTTTAGGTTGTCGAAATTCTTCTCGTCCAATAAGTCTAAGACATATTCCGTGTTGTAAATAGACAATAACTTAAGAAAATAGGAGGATCAATAAGGTCACTTTTTGGCCTTAGTCAACTCATCTACATAAACCTCACAATTGTTCGAGTCATCATTATTACGAGAAAAATAAATATTTTGTTTTTGCAATTGTATTTTTAAGGGATTTTTATAGTCGTATGACACTGCTCCTTAGGGTCGGATAACCCCCTCTGCAATAGTACGCTACTGCAGATGTAGTAGTGAAGTATATTAAAACAAAATAAAATTCATACTTACTTTAATTAAGATACCACCCCTTTAAATTATTATAAATATCATAGCACACCTCCACAAATTTTAATATTGTAGATTCATCAATTCGAGTAGAATACATCAATGATCGATATGAGTCTCTATTAGCAAGGAACAGCAAAGCAACTTCCAACCTTAAATTTAGTTGTGGTCAGCTATTAAATTCTATTCACAATGAGCGTTCCATACCTATTACTGGCGAAAATACCATATCTCATAAATGTATCCTGTTTCTTTCTGTATTTCTGTTCTTTCATCTTCTTCAATCATACTTAGTATTTGTTCAAATTGCCCATTGTCAAGCCTCAAGAAATTTCTATATGAATATCGATCCTCCATGAACAATTGACTGTTTAACAGATTTAATATACCACGACCCGCATTTCTTCTTGATAGCCATTTTTTGGACCGAATCCTACGTTTTTATTTTTCGTCGCCACATTTGGCGACGTATCAGGTTGATATTAATGTAGTAAGGGTTGCTCTAGTGGGTCTTTTATAATAATTGATCCATTTTCATTAAAACTACATGAACTTATAAATATATCTATAAAAAAGTCGACAAAAATAATATCTTAACTTAACCTCATACTTTTTTAATATAAAGAGGAATCATAAAACGTTAAAAGATTATAAGATAATAAATTAAGATATAAATATAAGATACAAATTCCCTAAAGCAACTCTAATACGCCTGCGTATATTTAAAAATGTAACGATGCATTTTAAAACCTATCTACCACTTTTATTAACAATAACCAAAGAAAAATTACTGAAATTAGTATTCAATTTAGTGTAGTGTCATACGACCCTTATATGTAGATTAATTTATAATTAGATTAAATTGAAATAACTTCAAACCGAATAACAATTTAATTGTTTCATTAGAGTGAGTGAAATGGATGAAATATAAATATAATATATTGACTGCGTTGAGTCAAGTTGAAATTAATCTCAAATAAGAATTATCATGAAATTGCAGAGTATAATTAATTGCAGTATTAATATCAACTCAGTATTAATATCAACAACAAATAATTTTGTAAAAATGATTGAACAAGGCTGATAAAGTTTTTCTCGGATTTCTCTAGTCTTCAGGCAATTGCTGGCCTACGGGTGCTCTTTCCCAGATAAAAAAGTTTTATAGTTCATCATACTGAAGAGAATAGGTGGGTGACTGATGGATGTATAGATGAATAGATGGACTGATTAATAAACTGGTAAGTAGAAGTTATCTACTTACCTAGTTGGATAAACGGATAACTGCAGATATAGAGTGTGTGGATAGATGGACGGATGGATGAATAAATGAGTGGGTGGACTGAGAGATAGGAGGACGCGTAGAACGAATGGTGAGTTGAAAGGATGGATAAGTATATTGGTTTTTGTTTTTTAATTATTTATATATTTTTTGTTTATTTATTATTTTTTTCATAGTTTTTTTTATGATTTTGGTTGGGAATAGGATAACAAACATATTTTTGTTAAATCATAACGTACCATTTTATCAACAATAAACTATAAAACTTTATTACTTGGGAAGGAGCACGCGTAGGCCAGCATTTACCTGAAGATTAAGGAAACACAAAAAAAAACAATCAACCCTGCTCAACAATTATTACAAAAGTATACAACACAAATACTAATAATTTTATACTTAAAATAAAAAAAATATATACTCTACACAAATTCATGATAACTGTTATTCGAGATTAAGTTCAACTCGGCGCAACTCAATTAATTATATTACATCCATCTTACTCACTCTAATAAAACAATTCAATAGTTATTCGGTTTGGGGACTAATTCAATTTAACTGATTCGATTCAAACTAAATCGATCCACTTGCATTGAACTAAAATCAAATTAATTCAACTCGATCCGATTCACCTGCTAATTCAACTCAATCCAATTCAATTTAAAGCGATCTCATGCGATAGCCTGCAATTCGATTGAATCTGACTCAACTGAATCCTACTGAGTTTACTCACAATTCTTTCCAAAACAGTCTTGTTATAAATATGTCATCCTAGAAAAATGTTGAAGTGTGTTTATCAAGCAAACTACATTTGCTATTGAATATACCGAATGTACATACCATACTTGATTTGACTTTGTTTACAAATTAATTTTTCTATGATCTTTTAACATTTTATATGGCACATATAAGGAATGTTTTTGAGCAAGTTTAATAACCGGGGCTCATCAGTGTATGGGAGAAGTGAAAGGGTAATTGTCTCTAAAACCAAAATCCCATTAAAAAGACAAAATTCTTCTTTTTCTCGTAATGATTCAAACAAAAAAGGTTTCGATAAATTGCGAGGCTTATGTAAACGAGTGAATCTAACACAGTTTGAAGTTACTCGGGCTTGGGCCTAAAGCGGCCTTACTGACTCTCCCCCTTTATTTCGTAAGTGCTTGTCATAAACAATGGAAACCATATACAGCAACCAATAGCGACTAGACGGAAACCCGAAATAAATTGCATATTTATTTGACAACTTGATTATGGTCTAGACAAACAAGCTCAGTCGCATAATTGCATTTCTCAAAAAAAAATTGTAAAACTATTAGTTAATAAATACATTTAAAAAAATGCTAATTTGAATCTTATTTAATGTTTAATTCAAGCTTTACATACCCTCATAATATAGTTTTTTGAAAACTTTTTTCAAGTAATATTTTTTATGACGAAAACTCCCTAATCCCTTGTTCATCCTAGTTGAGAACTTACGTAACGTCTTTAAATTTTACTATGGGTACTAGTGTAGTGACCACGGGACTAATATAACAACAGATTTCTATTGAAAGTGCGCTGAACCAATTCTCACAAATTGGTTTTTCTATTTTAATATATTAATAACAAAAGACGTATCTTCTATGTTGCAATCGTTTACACTAAATACTTAATGTTTTTTTAAATTTCGATATCTCTCGGGTGCTGAAAAGTTGCAAGTTTGATGTTATTCACACCTAACATTTGAAAACAGTCGGATAATATTTGCTGTCCTCGGTCAACCCACAATGTTTCGAACATTTACCTGAAATTGGTCTTTATAATATTTGACAATGGTCGGCTAACCCTAGGTGCATATATTCGAAGTATTTTTTTCTTAGTAGCCCCTTGACAAATAAAAATGAGATTTTGAAAAAATGAGATGAAAGAAAATTTTATACATCAATTTTGTTCAAAATAAATACTTAAATGCTCACAACGCCTTCTGGGTAATTGTTTCGGTTACTGGATGTTGGAAAACACTCACAACGTGGATAATGAAGTTTACAGGTACGCGAAAATAACTACAAAGAGTGATCGTTTTGACTTTGCCCACTACGGGATCTCAGGATTTTGTATGTGCAACACCACATATACATCATTTTCGGTTGTCATCAGACAAGGTACCAGTAGTACTGTATTTCCATTCTAAATTGAAAATAGATAGAAAAAAGCAAGGTTGTTAGATATATTTTCTAAAATTGCTAAGCCACTATACAAGTATACTTCATATTTCAGTAAACTGTTAGTTCGTGGCGTTCTTAGAAAGCTAGTTTGGAAATACTTTAAAACAATACATAGATATAAATTGATTAGTTAGCATTAAAATAAAGCGTTTAAAATTGCTGGAAAAAATAATTATAAATTAAAACAACTTTATGTATGGTACTATACTTAAGAAAATTTTGAAGAGCCGGCAACGCGATGCCGCGAATGCACCAGCGAATGCCGACCATTATACAATTGGATTGCTTTATATGTAATACATGCCAAATACTTATTCGGTCCATTGTGCCATAAATTTTTTACGACGTCGTTAAAATGATTTACTACTTTATAAATTCTACGTGTTTAAGGCGCTAGTGACGTGTATTTCAGTTAGGTTTATTAACACAGACAATTTTTTGAGATTGTCTGGCTAAATGCGCATTATTTACAGCAAATTATATTACGAATATTAAGAGTTTTGTATGCAGGCTAATTTTAATATCCTATATTGATTTGAATGAAAAAAATTATTTCACAATTTTCGAATTTATAAAAGATATATGCACGCCCATGGAATCATAAAGTTGCACCGCTTTTTTTGTTCCCCAGGCGTATTTATCATTTTCAATTAAAAATAGAAGGACTATATATGATTTCTTTTCGTATTTGTTCTGTTTTGTAATGTTGATCTCAAATAATAATATATCAATTGCATATCCGTTAAACTTTGGAATAAAAGTAATTACTATCTAAAATCATGTTACATTAGAAAACCATGATTTTTTTTAATTTCCTACGCTGAATCCGAATCCGAAGTCAAAAAATCGTACACCTCCAAAATCAACCACATGCGCTAAAAAACAGGATAAAAATGACGAATAATCGTCACGAATAATATTAAATTTCAATAATTCTAATTAAATATAAATTCAAATATATAACGTATAAATACAGAGTTAGCACTACTTTCCATTGATAATCACTCCCATGAGTGGGTGAAAACTACCCCTCACACAACAGCACGTGATTGCATTAGTTTCGATACAGCAAAACTACCCCCATAGAGTAGCGAAATCACCCCTAAATTTAAATTGCAGTTGCACAGATGGCTGCTAAAAATTATTCTCTAAAAATACTATTACTTATTTATATGACCTTTAAAAATAATCGTCTAAAAATTCAGAAAAAAACGTAGGTGGCGAATTTACAACCGCATACGAGTGTTGAATGTCTGGGGATTAAGTCTACGTCAAGTTGGGCTATTTATTGGGGCGTTCATTGTTTCTGTTATTACCTTTTTTTCTCTGTTATATTATTAAGTTTTTTTTTATGATTGGACCTATGATAGCACTGCTGATCGTGCTAGTGGATCTAATTGAATTAAGATTACGGGTAAATTTTTGTTACTTCATAATATGGGTACGTTGTCAAAGATTCTTCTTAAATAAGAAAATGCAGATGTTTCGAGCATTTTCTAAAAGGTACTGCAACTACTTTTGAATTTCTTGTTATGCGAGGAGCAATTTTCACCCTCTCATGAGGATGTCACGCAAGTATTCACCTCCAAACTGCAGTGCTGCATATCTATAGCCAATTTTAGCACCGATTAAAATAGAAATCACGATGACAAAAATTTTTCCCCGATTTTACTTGTAATTTAAATTTAGGTGTGGTTTCCGCCACTTTATGGAGGTAGATTTTAAGCATCGCATCGGGACTAATGTACTAACTCACTTTTTCCAAAAAAACTGGGCATCGTAAGCTTTTTTTGCAATCACTGCATTTTTTAAGTTTCCTGTTGTATAAGGTGTAGTTTTCACCCACTCGTGGGGGTGATTTTCAATGGAAAGTAGTGTTAACTCTGAATTTCTGCTTGAAACTTGAATGTTTATATTTAATTAGAATTATTGAGGTTTAAGACTATTCATGAAGCGTTAAGTCATTTTTACCGTTTTTTAGCGCTAGGGGTTGATTTGGGGGTGTACGATTTTTTTTGACCGGATTCGGATTCAGCGTCGAAAATTACATCGGGATACAGTTGTCTTGATAGCAGTTCCAATTTTTTTTGTGGGGCTGTGTAATCATCACCCAGAACGCATTGTGGGCATTTTAGCGTATTTACAACGCGTTATAGGTAAAAATTCGGGCGATAGGCGATAGGGTATTGCAAGTAACATAATATATAAAAAAAACACAAATCAAAATATGACATACTCGTAAATGAAAACGACTATACATGGTATACTGGCGTGTCTTTTCTTGGCACATGGCGCTTTTTTGTGTAATGTCTGGAGTGTTTATTTGATGATAAACGGAATCAGGAGTTGCTACAGAACGATCGGTTTCGGTTGTGAACGGTGACGAATTATAGGCTTTTAAAATACATTCTAAATTGTAACAGTGTATATATTCTCCCACTTTTCTTATGCAATAAGTAAGCACTTCAAACAGTTCCTCTTTGAACATTAATTTGTTGTTTTCCTGTTGGAAGCCTTGTACTACTCATTAGCGGTGGCTTTATTTTAGCTTTTACTGTACAATAAAAATTCACCGCCACATCGCGTTAATCATTTTTTGTAAAAAAAATGTCGAGCATATTTTGGGATAAAGAAGGACTTAATGCATCAAGGTTTTACGTAGTTGCAGGAAATTGTAAATTTAATTTTAAAGACATGAATAGGCGAACGCCTAAACGTCAACCTCGAGGTTGGTTCGTTATTAGCCAATATACCAACTGCTTAATACATATATTTTAAAAAACTAACAGACATGGAAAGAACTCCGTAGCAATATTTTTACTAGTTATTTTGATATTTATTTGTATTACATACGTGAATACTAAACTATACACATATATACATAAAATAACATACATAATGTAAAAGTTACTCGGTTATATAAAAATATACAGACTAATGCAAATATTTGTTGTCATGTGCACAACGAGATAAAATATATATATGTCTTCTACAACTGTCACAATTACTTTGCGTTTGAACTACAGGGGATTTATTAAAAAGATTAGTTCGGGCAAATGGTAACATAAATAAGCTATTATACTTGCTATTAATTTTAGTATCCTGAAGTAACAGACTCATTAAACAGATCAAATTTGTTATTGTAATGAATTTATGCAAAAATATTATGAAATTCATCATACGTCTATTACTGAAATACTCAAGGGTAAAATGAGCATTTTGTTAAACAACAGTCGAGTGTTCAATCATCCATAAATTAAATGTTCAAATTGTCCACCATTCATTTGATGACATAAATGAATCTTGTTTCTCAAATTCCCTTAACACATTTTCCATTTGAGCAGGAGTAATATTGTTCACCGCTCTTGTAATCCGGTCGCGGAGATCTTGTAAATCAGTAGGTCGGTCTTCTGTACACTGCTTCTTTAATGTGACCCCCAATAGAAAAAATCAAGGGAGTGATATATCGCAGGACCTAGCTGGCCATCTAACTGGTCCGTACGTACCTATCCAACGATCTTCAAACGTTTGATTCAAATGATCCCTAACCCTTCGAGCATAATGGGCTGGGGCTCCGTCCTGCTGGTAATAAAAGTGGAAATATTCATTTAGTGGTAAATTTTTCGAGAAAGTCAGCTATTTCATTGCTTAAAACTGTAAATACTGGTCTGTTGTTAGTGGATTTTCAAAGAAAATTGGTCCAACGATGCGCGTTCCAATTACTCCCATCCACACATTAACACCAAATCTCTCCTGGAAAGCTCCTTCGTCTAAATAAATGAGGATTTTCTCTTGCCCAATATCTCGAATTATTTTTATTGAACATACCCAAATTCGTGAAGCGTGATTCGTCAGAGAAAAGGAAAAAGCGGCTTAAATTTGGGCGTTGCTGCACCATAAACCAATTACAAAACTCCAGCCTCCGTTGGTGATCGGCTTCATAAAGATGGTGGTGTACCTGGTACTTAAATGGCTTAAATTTGTGCTTTTTTATAATATTTCTGACGTTTTCCCGTCCAATTCCAATATTGGCAGCAATTTGTCTAACTGAAGTAGTCGGATCTACCTCAATACACGCCAGAGTATTAATCTCCGCCTCTTCACTAACAATAAACTCGTTAGGTTCTTCTTCAATTCTTTCGGTTTTTAAGTGACGTTCATGCCAAGGGAAATATTTATCATGTGGTTGTGCACGATCTGGATATCGTTGTTCGTATAAAGTCTTTTGTTTCCCTGCGATTTTTTCTCACTCCTCCATACACTAGCAGCATGCCGATTTGATGTTCGCGAGTAAAAAGTGGCATTTTAAATAAAAGAGTAATAACACTACCACCAAACGTTGTAAAAACAGTAACAATTAATTGTCAAATTAAGCAACAATGAAGAAACTGACGTTTAAAACAAAAGCCTGTGATAGCGAATACCTATATTAAAATTCCTAAGCACCTCTGATAGATGCATTGACTGATTCTATCGTTTTCTATTTATGCATCGTTCATACCTATGACATTCTGACATTAAACATTTAATATCTCAAAAACTATGAACTTTGGGTATAGGGAAGTGTACATAAGAATGATTCGAAATTGTTTGTAGAATTCAAATTTCTAATTAGTTATAGGGCATTCCATTAAAATTATTGCAGTAAATTGCTACTAACATATGACTTCCGGTATTTTCCGGTTGAGCCGGAAGTGCGAAATTTTAATGATATCAGACTTTAGTGCTTCCAAAATAAGTTAAAAGATATCATACGAGTTTGTCCCTCCCTATCTTCATACTTGTTTTCTTTCAAAAGAATTTTATAAATGACACATTTGACATCTTTAAACGCGATTTTCTCGGAAACAAGTCAAAGATAGGTATGGGACATGATACATGTTTTTGTCTTAGTTTTTTCAGTAGAATTAAAAAAATATATAATAATAATAATAATAATAATAATAATAATAATAATAATCTTTATTTGTAGGTAATAAATATACATATCTATATATAAAAATAATTTTGATAGAGACATATTAACACTACAAAAGGGACTGAAAACAGTAAACTTATCTAAGTTTCAGCCCGAATTGCTAAGAAAGTAAACAGATTCTCTAATGTGAACATTCAGTACAACGTATTCATTTAAATTAAGTGAATCATGGTGGATAAATATAGAGGTAACAAATTCTTATGAAATCAGCATTATAGATAATGTGTTCAGTGTTCACCTAGCAAAAAATTTCTTATACTCATACTTAAATTTTGCTGACTTAAGCCCTTTGTGATCAATAGATACCCTATTATATAAAAAATGTATATTAAAAGAAAAGCTTCTCCAATACATTGAGGTTTTATGGGGTGGAGGTGCAAAAGCATTCCTCTGAATCTCAAATTTAGGGTATGGACGTCACTTCTGAATTTAATTTTGTTGTACAAATATGGAGGAGACTTATTTAACATTATGTTGTGATATAAGGTTACACCATGAAGAACGCGTCTATTTTCCATGTTTAGCCATTTTGCATCTGTCAATTTATGGGACACTCGATCGTATTTTCTAATACCACATAGATAAAACGCAAGCACGCTTTTTGATTTTTGGAATTCTATTAACATCCGACTTGTCTAAACAAGGACCATATACAACATCACAATAATTTAAGCGACTTAATACCAACATATCTGTAAGTCTAATTTTAAGTTCTTGTGATAGTATGTGGCGATGCGGATATAAATATTTCAAACTTGCATACGCTTTTTTAGACATTTGCTCACATGTTTTTTAAAACGCAGATCTGTATCCATTTCAATGCCTAAGTTTTTTGCTAATTTGGTGCAAGTTAACTCATTATCGCCCACTGTAATTTTAATATTTGCCTCTACTTCATTTTTACACTCTGCCAAATACCAATACAGGTGACTTTACTGGATTTATGGTTAGATTGTGACGTCGAGACAGTTCTATCAGTCATTGAAGATCGTTATTAATTATATACATTCTGCCTGCTCTACGTTATCATGAAAAAACGAAAAATAAATTTGGGTATCATCTGCATATAGGATGAACTTTTGCAATGAGCTACACAAGTTGTAATATTGCAAGTGTAAAGACAAAATAATAAGGGCCCTAGGATAGAACCTTGGGGTACTCCACATGATATTTTCCCACCATTAGATTTACCATTACTAGTCTCTACGAACTGTGTCCTAATCAGTTAAGAAACATTTTATTAGACCGATTGCATTGTCTGAAAATCCAACATAATGTCAAATAGAAATTAACAATTCGTGATTAATCGTATCAAAAGCCTTAGTATAGTCGAGTAACATAAGATAAGTCGTTTTTCCTGAATCTATGTCAGTGAATATGTCGTATGTTACCTTTAACAAGGCGGTTGCACAACTGTAACCTGCACGAAAGCCAGATTGGTACAACGGTAAGATGTTATAGATATTTTATGTATCCACGAATCTGGAAATTCATGATTTTTTCAACAATTTTAGACAACACTGGAAGTGTGCTAATAGGCCGAAGGTTCATTAAAGTTAGATATATTAATTTTTCGGTAAAGGTACCACTCGTGATATTTTCCAAACGTCTGGGAAAACACCATCCACAAGACATGTGTTTACAATATTTGTAATAAATGGCAATATAAAAGGACAACATAGTAATAACATGTCTATATTAATTTGATCAGACCCGGTAGCTTTTGATTTGATTCCTATTAGACATTTATATACTACATTTTGTGTAACTGAAGTGAATGAGAATGGTTCCCTAAAATTAATCCTTGAGATTTTGACTATAAAATTGTTTAAGTTCAATATCAGGTGGGGAAGTACTATTTGAATACTGCAAAAAGTGATTGTTAATTTCGTTAGGTATTCAGCATTTCGGGTAATATGTTGTCACTTAGCTTATAGTTCATACTAGTAATATGTATACACTAAGATCATTCAGTTTCTTCCAAAGTTGTTTACTACTATTTCTTTTATTATTTACGCAAAATTCAAGATAACTCTTTTTCTCGTTAGATATAGCAATGTTTGTATAGTTACGAATGTCTTTATAATAATTCCAGTGTTGTTCACTTTTGGTTTTTTTAAATTTATTTAGAGCTTATCTTCAGAGAGATCAAGAGTTTAATATCATCCGTTAACCAAGGCGGCTTCGGCCTTTTAATTTTAACATTTTTAACAGGCGCTAGGGTATCAAAAAATATTCAGAATTAATATACTGAAATACTGAACTTTATCATTAATGTTTTGTAAATAAAACAGATCATCAAAAGGAGTTAATCTTAACAGTTCACCTAACAGTTCATTATCAATACGCTTTAGATTTCGAGTGCTAAATATCTGCTCCTTATATTTTTTCAGAATCGATTTTTAAAGAACAAAATACTGGATAGTGATCAGATACATTAAAATCACCTTGTATACCACATGAACTGTCTAAATGTTCATGTATTAGAATAATATCTAATAGAGTAGAAGAATTTTGCGTAACCCTTGTAGGAGTATTTATAATTTGTTGATGTACATGAACTGTAAATGAACATAACAGATTTTCGACTTACAGTATCCAACAAATCGATATTTATATCACCTCCACAAATAATATCACTACAAACAGGTATAAATTCAGATAGAGACTCTTCAAGACTGTGAATGAAATCTAATACATTTTTATTCGGTGGTCTATATAAGCTACCAACCACGTATGTTTTATTACACAATTTAATTTACCCACAATTGTTCAAGGGCATCAACAGTGTTTTGATTTAGGACCTCGTAACCCAAACTTACCCTCAGAAAAATAGCAACACCTCCACCTCTAGTATTCCTATCCTTTCTTATAATCTTATAACCGTCAATATGTACAATATCGCTTGATATATTATTGGATAACCAAGTTTCAGATAGTCCAATGACGTCATAGTTTTCTTGAACTACAAAAGCCTTAAAGTTAGCAAAGTTGTGTATTAAAGACCTTACATTTAAAAAACACATTTTTAATTCTTTCATGATACTATGAATTTAGTTACCTCTAACAAATCGCCCCAAATACAAAGAATACAACTAGTACACAGCAAAATATCAATTAACACTTAGTAAAATTTTACAATAAGCAAATAAACAGATTTCCAATAATAATAACAATAAAAAAAGGGGTTAATAATAATAGACAGAAAGTAATGTGCCTTCTAGAAAGACTATGATAACCTCCGGCTACACATTTATTTGATTAATTTCTTCAATACTGCTCATATTAATTATCTTTCCATTTGCCACAGTACATACCTTCCCATTTTTAGTCCAAACATTTCTTTTTCCAAATTTTTCTTTAGCTAACATAAGTAGTTCATACCTTGGTTTAATTAGATCTTCTGTGATAACAATCTTGGTACCTTTAAGCTTTTTTTATTTTTAAAAATTAAATTGCGCTGGATGATGCTACGAAAATGAACAGGAACTGGCCTGGGCTGCCTAGTATTTCCGTTGGTTTTCCCCCACTCGATAAAAGTTCTCTAAATGACAGTCTTTAATATTTAGTTTATTTGAAAATATATTTTGTAATTCGTCATTTAAATTTTCTTTTGATTTTCTGGAACACCATAAATTCTTAGCCGACAATTTTTTAGTATTTTGCTCCAAATCTTCAATTTTTAATTTTAGTTCTTCGTTCTCACCCTCTATGTTTTTAATTTTCTTCTCTAGGACATTTATTTTCGTATCTAAATTCTTTATATGGTCCATCATTTTTTGCGAGACTATTTCTGCTATTTTAGTAGCCATGGAATCCACAAAATCCTTATCATTGAAGTATTCATTTACCACATTTTTTATATCTCCTTTTTGTCTCTCAGTAAAAACCATGGTTAATCCCAATTTATTTCGCACTTCCAGGATATAATTGTTAGTTATTAATAAATATCTCTTAAGATTTGTAATGCACTTCAATGTGACTACACTGAAAAAACAGACAATACTGACTTTTATAACCTCGCGCTTTCTGTTGTTTTTATTACGCAGTATTGAACTATTAAAAACACAATAATTTGCCGGACCGATCTGAACGCGTTTAGACTGAATGGACACACATCGTATAATATACAGGGTATTCCATATAGAATAACAAAGTTTAGGGCATTTCCGGTCAAACAGGAAGTGATGATCAGTCGTTTTTGTAACTAAGTTTTGCATCCTATTCAATGATATACATTCCCAAAATTTGAAATCGATATCTTTTTTCGTGCCTCAGCTAGAGCCTGGGTAGTAATCTCGTGGTCACCCGGTATTGTACACAAATAATGTGCAAATTCATTGATGAAAATTACAGAGCCGTAGGCTAAAAAATTGAATATTTATGTAAAGTATTAAAAACTTAACTCCTTTCAGTTTTTTTCCTAATAAATCATAATTCAACGTAGCATAAGTTTTCTAAAAGAAGAAAAATTTCTGGAAAAATAAGTTAACCCTCTGGAAAAATATTTTTTCATAGTTTTAAAAATAACGGAGAAAAGAGGGGGAGAGTAAATTCCTATGAACTGAGGATGAGGTGATGTAAACGATGAAGAAATGAAGATGAATCACGCAACGCAAGCCTTCGGTGGCTGAGCTCGCTCCCTCTTTGGGGCGGCGAAAAAGAATTGCGGAGTTTATGTGATTGTTGCCGAAGTCTGCGAACAAGTCGACGCTGTCGCTCTTCAGTAGTTTGGATTTTTTTAGAATCATTAATTCAATTTTTTTAAACGGATTCGTTCAAACGCAAGGAAAACTCTCATCCTAACCAAATCTTCTTCGATTTTTGATTTCAGATGAATGTGGACAGTTTTTTTGCTCACCAAAAGGCTTCTTTTTTTTCAAATACTTCCAAAAATCGGCTGTCAACGGGCAAATTTTCGATGTTTTTGGACAATTTTTTTTGCGTATTCTTAAAAATATACCTACTCTTTTATGCATAAAAGGTTTTAAATCAATTAATTCATGCAGAAAATTTTAATAAATGTTACAAGAAACACCTTTTTGAGCTTGCAACTAAACGTACCCCTTAAAGGACACTACCAGGAAGCAGTTTAATAGTATAGTATGGACGCACACTTTCAACAACATAATACGAGAATATAACAAACTAAGTCCACGAGACTATAATGTATACAATTTCAGTATATCATGCTTTAGCCCCTTTCATCGTGATCGTGATCGAAGGTCCAACTGCGAGCCTAGTAATTACTGGCCCCGACCAAATTGTTATTACACTTTGATAAAATCGGGATACAGGTGCAGCAGCTATAAAACGTGAGTACCTGTTGGCAATTTTATTAGGTTGTAATTAAAATAATGTTTGGAATGTAAAACCAAAATTTACTAATGAACGATAACGAACTAAATTTAAAAGGTTTGAGTTTAATATTGTTTGAAAGCATTACACTTTGATGATTTTCTTATTTAAAAAAGTTGTAATAAATCAAATATGTAATATGTAAGATAATATTAAAATCTCATCAGCTTTATATTCTTAAATGTATGATAATATTATGGACCTTTATGGCGTTTATGACCTTTATGATCCATATGACCCTTATAGCCTATATGGCATAAATGACATTAACTGACCTCTATGACATTTATGACCTTGATGACCTGAATGACCTTTATGATCCATATGAACTTTGTATCTTATTTGGCATCAATGACCTTTATGACCCATATGATTTATTTTGTTCACTCAAAATTCTATAAACCCCAAAAAATCTTCAAAACAACACGACAAGTGAATATTTTTAATACTCAACATTAATATACAGCAAAACAACCGCCTCGTCCCCTCTTGTGTACAACAAAAACACCTCAGCAAAATGAACATAGATTGAATATTTGGTTTGGATTCACATAATTTTTAACAATTTTTTATTGTTTACCTTATATTTTATTATATTCCCACTCCTGTATTCCAAGGTAGTGGTATCTTATTAAAGTATCTTACTCTACTCCAGAGGAGTAGAGTAAGATACTTTAACAGAACTATTTTCACTGTGTAATTATCAAATTATGATAACATTTATTTCACCACTTTTGAATACCTAATTACCCCCCCCCCTTCAACTGCCTCAAACCCCCAATCGAGTGAGATAAAAACTGTTATATTTGCAGACTGTTATGTCATATATGTGCCTGAAATTTGAAATGGATATCTTGCATCGTTCGCGAATTACCTATAGACAAGGAAATACCATATTACACCGATTTATCCGTGAACCAATTATGCTCCAAATCTATCCGTGAACCAAATCTAATCAACTCCAGACGTCATGGTAGATAAGTGTTCCAAATTCAAGTTGATATCTTAAAGCGTTCTCGAGTTATGATGAATACAACAAGGTTTACAGGCAGAGAGACCAACATACATAGAGACAGACAGAAAGAAAATTGCTTAAAATCTCGACGTTTCAGAACATTTTAGTTATATTTAGTCAATAAAAATTCATGAATACTTATACTTCCACCCAGTACGTGGTTGTGGAAGTAAAATGAAGCAATAGTCACTCCTATTTACAAAGTAATAAGTCGAGGTAGGATAGTATTAATAGACGTAAGACAATTAGAAGCTTTATGAAACGTAACGAGGTGGTCCAGACCAACAACGTGAACGTCTCTACCGAGATATTAAGGATTCGAATGTCGCACACAGACGAACATTGTGAAATACATGGCCAGAACAACAAAACTAAAACTACTTGCCTTGTCTGTTAGCATCACTGTAATGGGAAGTATAAGCAGCGACATAATTGGTTTATTTTAGCTGGGCCGGATGTGAATGTATTTAGTAAAGTAATAAATTGTGAAGTGTTAAGCGCAATTTATTGTGAGACAAACTTTCTTCATCATTAGCTTTTAATTACTCTAATTTTATTGTTAATATAATGTTACTGCGCTGAATAATTAAAAGAACATCTTCACCTATATTTTTTCAGTAACTCTAGCAATCCATTTTCATTATCTATTTAGATACACTTAAGAGACCTGGAAAATTTCATTACAACATTGTTGAAACTGATTCATTTATTTAGCGAAAAGTATACCAATAAAAATATGAATCCATCCATAGTATGTTAGGTATATCAGAACCGACACCGTTTTTAGATACCGTTCCTGCAGTGAGCATGAAATATAAGTGTATTTTCTCAAATGTAATGTTGAAACTAGCCAGTAAAATTAGACACTGCACTTAGGAAGAATTTCCGGAAAGCTGAATTTTCGTATGAACTTCGAAGGAAAATGTAACGAGTCATTTTTGTAAGTTTTTGAGGTAGGAGATATATCTAAAGTGGCTCATACGCATCATAAAGGTTATACGGTAATTAAGTACATTTAGCTCATTGGTATAGTCATATAGACTATAAAGGTCATCTGAGCTTGCATCCGAGTCATAAAGATCATATGAGCCGTCCAGGTCCTAGCGTTCATATAGGTCATAAAGGCCATAAAGGTCATATATTTATGCTACATTGCTGTTAAATGTCATATCCAAATACATAATATCAAACTTTTAAGAGTATGACATGACGTTTTTAGCAGTTTAGTCTATTTAAATGTGGGAAATTAAATGTGGAAATTAGTTATACCATTATAAGAGCTACTCATGATAAGAGTCGCTACTGATGGTTACGCCATGGTTCCTTGAACTTTAAAATACCGTTGGTCACTGGAATTGCCCACTTGGAGTGTCATTTTGATTTTTTTTTTTAGATTTTTGTTCATGAAAAACTGCATTTTATGGCGGATATTTAAACTTCTATAGGAAAGATAAAGGTGTACTTTGCAATTTTTTTTGAAGCGAAAAGTCGAGAATTCTTATTAGCAATTCATTTTTTTTTATGTAAAAACAAACTACATTACTGTATTCAGCATCCCCTAAAATGCGTCTGTGCCAAATTTCATAATAATGTACTGTACCTTACGAACTTTAATCATAAAATGTTTTGTGAACATCAAGTAATTCATTAAACTTTCTGTTTGTCAACATCGGTCTGTCCTTTTGCTGTTTCAAGTGCTACCGTATCGCAATGGGAATGGGAGATAGATTATTACGTTTACAACTAAACTAGACTAAAAATTTATATACTAAACTAAAATAAACTCCAAAGAAAAATTATATCTAGAGTAATAAAGCTAAATTAGATTGTAGTGGCTTCCATTAATCCCCCACTTAAATGAATGCATTAATGGCTATTAATGTATTTATCATAAAAGTAGGTTCTTAGCTAAATAAAATTTCCTTAACCGGATACTACCGAAACATTCCCCCTAGACTCACAAACGAATGTCCATTCTTATTTCTTGCTCTCATGGTCCCAGAGAGTGTAAATTAATTTGGGATAAGTGTTTTAAATTTTATTTTCTCACAAGAAATCCTCATGTTCGTTACAACAAGTTAGCCTGATAAAATTATGATGACATCATTTATTTTTTATGGTTTCCTGTAATTATGGAATAAGTAAATTGAACTCTTTGACTAGTTGATGATAATGTCCGTCAAGGCATTCCACGTTGACATTATCTCGTTATTTAGTATTCTATGCGGCAGTTTAATTGTTTATCATTTTCCAAGTCTAACGTGATAAAAATAAACTAAAATGAGAGAATGAAGAGAGGCGAATTGATTTTTGTTTTTGAGTTTAGGGTAAATAAGGTAATATATCACATAAGCCCGTTAAGGATTTTGTATATAGCGACGAACCTATGGGATGCTGAATACAGTGACGAACTTAGTTTTCACGTAAAATAATCGCTAATACAATTTATCGAATTTTCACTTCAAAGAATTGCAAAATATGTCATGATTTTTGTGATAGAAATGTAACTATTGACCAAAAATGAGAGTAGAGGCTTATGAACGAGAAATATTTGAATATTCTACTCTAAAAATCTGTAACATAACGCGTCCTATGTATGTCTTAATTCGCATTAAAATACAACACAATTTCCCCTTTCCCTCCTATCGGACAATTAACACAATCATCAAAATAAAAATAATTCATGATTGGCCTAACCTTGCATATGCGTTTTCTCAAATTTTTAATATTTCTCCTAGATTTTATTTAGTTAATCCCCATTTTTCAGGAGCGCCGAAGAAGGTCAAAAATATTTAAATATTTTTTAAAAGCTGTGTAATTATACTTTGTACAAAATAAAAACCGATGCACGTCTCGATGTTGCTATTAAATGAGTGCAGTGATACTACAACCCAATTAGATTAAAATAAAAACTATAATGGAATGTTTTATTGAATTTTAAATTTTGCGCTTGATATTCGCTGTTATGCAGTTGGCAGCAGATCCGAAGTTGCCGTGTTGTATTACTTAACATTTGCTAACAGTTTGAAATTATCTGAAGCTTATATTAGATTTAATAGCGATTTCTGTCTTTTTTTGGGCTTTAAACTTTTATCTTAACTAAAACTGTTATTTTCGGAACAATCAAACTGTTATAGTCGTCAGACCTCCGTTTGCGAAATGCCAAAACAGTTAAACAGCTGCTGCCAAGAGTTAGTAGCATCTTTGGCACACTATTTTGAAACCCCTAAACTTGAATGTTTCTACGGTTAATTATATTTCACAAAAAGCAAAAATCAATGTACTTTAAAAAAACTGGAAAGCGTCATTCAATTAAATAGGTTACAAACATTATAGCACTGAAAAAAAGTGTTATTCATAATATTTATAATAATTGATATGTATGTTCAAAAACTACACTTCCTGGATAATTGGACCATGGTGTCGATTTTTTCCTGGTGACACTGAGATACGAACTCAAAATTCTTCCAACAGTTTTGTTTTTGTTTGGTAGTATTGTCAGTAAGTAATCTGGTACGGTCGTTCATGATTCATCAAGAGAGAATTGGCTGTCACCGTTGGATTCCACGAACTCGTAAATTTTATTTAAAGCTTCAGCAACATAATTTAAAGCTTCAGCAAATTTGTCTTGATTTTTTGTTTTGAGTAAAATGAGATATATGTATGTGTTCACTTATTTTTTTTCCGGCTTATATTAGCGCTGATATTCCCTTTTCAGACACTTTGGAGATTCAACAATGTCTTCATTACAAATAAAGCACTTGTCAATCATTGCAAAAGCTGCACTCACAAAATAAAAAAACTATTTTCATATTTAAAAAAAAAAAACACTTGCGTTTGACAATTACTGCGTTTGACAGTGTTTTCCTTGATTACGAGTATAAAACTGAATTTTTTAATTCTATCAAAGAAATACACGGTTTCGTGTTATAGGTACTTATATCTCGAAATTTACATGAATTGTTCCAATTGCTCTAACTTTTGATCAATTCAAAAAAAAGTTCAGTTTTGATCAGTTCAGCAAAAAGCTGAATAATACATTCATTATAAATAAAATTTAATGTTATACAATTTCTTTTCTGTGAACATGATTCTGATATGAACAGTGTAACAGTTTTCTAAAAATATGCGAAATTCAAGAGCATTCGAATCGATTCTAATTCGAAGTCGGATTCTGAAGAAGCCGATATGTATGAAAGCTTTATATCCAGTTACATTGTTATCATAATAACTTCTGAAGAAGCCGACAGTATGATCGGTGAAACGTCAAGAATAGAAATTTACCATACACGATAATATAATTATAATTACTTATAATTAGAGGCAGGATCAGGTACAGAACTAACAGTACAGGGAGGGATTAGGGAACCAATCAGTGTTGTGCAGAGGAGATAGATACATATTTAAGCCCCGAGTACAGGCCCGGTACTTTTAGTCCCAGTTAACCTGTTTCGGCCGAAAACGCCACTCCTGGTACTTCGTTCTTCAGCGCCTCATAACTAATACTATTTGCGACAGAAAAATTTGACAGGGACATATTTTTTAAGTTAAGACGTGCCCTTCCCGATGGTGTCCATGAAATTCCCTCAAAAAATTATTAATTATAAAAAAAAACAGTTTAAAAAAAAAAACAATTTTTTGCACATATTTTTAAATCAAATTTTCAAGGGGTTTCCGGTCTGCAATAGACTGGAACCTCACTAACCGGTGGAATAAATGTTTGAACTTTAAGTATACGTGGTTTAAAGATCGAATTTTTTCCCTTATGCGTTCAAAATGGTACCTGAACTGCAAAATTTTTGCGTAAAAATTCAAGAGTTTTTTATTGGAAAATGATGCATTTACAAAAAATTGTCAAGAAAAAAAAGTTCTTAAAATCACCCAAAGAATGCACTGGAATTTCAATTTCATCAAAATTTTTTGAGCAACTTTTTGGATTTTGCAAATAGTAAATTTTGGAAAATTTAAAAAATTGCTTAAAAATTATGAAACAAAAAAAAACAAGGCATTCAATGGGTGATTTTAAGAAATTTTTATTCTTGTCAATTTATTGTAAAAATGCATTGTTTTCGAGAAAAAAAATTCTAAATTTCGATACTAATTTGATCTTTAGAATTTTTTTTCTCGAAAATAATGCATTTTTACTATAAATTGTCATGAATAAAAAGTTCTTAAAATCACGTAAAGAATGCACTGGAATTTAGGCAATTTTTTAAATTTTATAAACATTGCAAAAATCCAAAAAATTTCTCAAAAAAATGTTTTAAATGAAATTCTACTGCATTCATTGGGTGATTTTAAGAACTTTTTATTCTTCACAATTTTTTCTAAAAGTGCATCATTTTCCAATAAAAAATTCTTGAATTTTTACGCAAAAATTTTGCAGTGTAGGCGCCATTTTGAACGCATAATCCAAAAAATCGATCTTTAAACCACGTATACTTAAAGTTCAAACATTTATTACACCGGTTATGGAATGGACCTGGAACCTCACTTCCAGGTCCATTGCAGACCGGAAACCCTTTGTGCAAAAAAATCGTGTTTTTTTTTAACTGCTTTTATTATTATGAAAAAAATTAATAAATTATTTAATTTTCATAATATTTTTAGGAGGAATTTTATGGACACCATCGGAAAGGACACGTCTTAATCTTCAAAAATATGTCCCTGTCAAATTTTTCTGTCGCAACTAGTATTAGTTATGAGGCGCTGAAGAGCGATGTACCGGGAGTGGCGTTTCGGCCTAAACGGGTTAAAGCATATACCTTTTTCACAGTCTTATCGCCTACTTAATTAATCGGGAGGAAAAGTAGCGGCTCTACGACTTTGACTAAGAAATGGTTGACGTTACCTGCACCGTGTATACTCATTACTGTACTGGCAGTAGGCTCACCCGAATTTGTCAAACGTTTAACTAACAGAATGCACTTTATGAAACTAGTAACGTACTACTTTCATGAGGAGTACCTCATGAGTACATCATGTTGTAAGTAACACCAAGTCCTCATAAGGACGAATTGCGTAGTAGGCCTTCCACACTAAAGCGGATTTCATCTGTAATCTACCTAACTTTTAAAATTATTCCTAACTAAAAGAATTTTACATTCCGTGTTTTGAAAATTATAGGTTATTTAGAGTTGCAAATATTTCAAAAATTAACTAAAAGTCAAAATAGTGTTCTTATTTGCAATACAGATTACGTAAAAGAAAGAATAAAACACCATACAATATCTAAATAGCCGTTGCCATTTCCCATAGTTAAATAACGATATTACCTTCAATCCTCAACACGTAGAAATACTAGATGTAATGTTCAATAATGGTAGAATTAGACAGATAACTAAAAGATTTATATGTACATATATATGTACTCGTAGGAGGTTTCTGATCTATAAACTTGTAGGTATGTGACTATTTTTAAGCATAGAAGGTTACAGTGGTCTGACGTAACCTTGGGTGACGCATGACGGCACACAATATTTCATTTCAAGCGTTTTCTGTAATGGATTAATTCGTTCAAAATTCATTCAGCGCCAATACGACACACAATACATGCTGGGGGGGGGGGCTTAGGTATCTGTTGTAAAAATTATCTGCATATTTCGAGGTTCTATGTATGTATTTTGGAAACGATTTCGAGCCGAACTTTCCTCTAAAAACGGCAGGTGCTCCGACTCCTATAGTTGGCCAAATATATTGTCGGTATTATTCACGTTAGCGCAAAGCCATGTACCGGAATGGTCCGGCCGAAAAGAACTTGAAAGCGAGATATCCGCCAAGGGTGATAAACTTTACACCTGTTTTTATATGCAAAAAAAATGTTTTGAAATACTTATGCACAAAAATGATCCTGTCTCTACTAATCATAAAGCACGAAAATAACATTCTTGTTAGTTTTAATTTTGTAGCTAAATAGCTAAACCACTTTTTAACTAGGGCTAATCGTTTCCGAGATATCTATAAGCAAAAAAAAAAAAAACCATAAAACCAGGACCTTTTTTCTTACCCGCCAGTGTTCTACACTTTCCCCCACCTCCCAGGTCCGGAGACTTTTGGTATATTCACCATCTAACTAGCCCAAATATGTCATCATTCAACATACAATCATTCCATTTTCGTGATGTATTCAATATTTCGATTTCTGGTAATGTGGCGACATTTTAATTGTTATTTATATAGAGGCATCCAAAAAAAAACGTCATCAACTCTGGCTATGAACGAGAGAGATGGAAATAGCGGTCATGTCTAAGATTTTCGGTTATGTCAAACTTTTGACAAGTGACTGTCACAATTTGTAAAATAAACAACGGCTATCATATGATGTGACAGTCTTGACAAGTAAATAAGGTTATAAATTCGATTAAGAATAGAAATACGTCTTTTTTTTCTCGGCCAACTTTGATGACGTTTTTTTTTGGATGTCTCTATATTTTGCACTTTGTTTAGAACAATTTTTAATTTTAAAAAGGCTTTAGGAAAAAATTATATTGCAAAATTTTTGCAATATATTTTTTTGAGTTATATTATTAAATAAGTACAAGAATAATATGATTTTATCCACTTGTTGATAATGAAATGAAATACATTGTACTTTATTATTTATTAACTTGTTTCACTTCATTTATTTATTTCGTTTTTATTATTTATTTATATTAAGTTTTGTTTGTTTATATTAAGTTCCTTTCCTATAAAGTCTTCTTTTTTGGTTCATCAATCACCCCTTAAAATATTTTGGTCCTCTACTTCCTTATTCTTGCTGAAGAGTGTTTTTAGTAATATAATACAGCACACAGAGAGTAGTGAAAATCAGAATTTCATTTCAGAATGAAGTTATATTAATTGAACAACCAACTCGGTACTCATATACTCGTATTGTTTCCCG